>SJYC01068707.1:0-12130 GCA_006408675.1 Madoqua kirkii | reverse complement strand
TTCTTCCAAGGAGCAAGCGTCTTTTACTTTCATGGCTGCAGTCACCATCTGCAGTGATTTTGGAGCTTGAAAAAATTGTTCCCTTTAGTCAGAGGAATAGAAAAACAGTGCCCTAATAGAAGAGAAAATTATTTTGGTAATATCCACTTTACTGTAGACAAAAGGAAAAACAATTTCCCCTCATGTTGTTAACAGGGTGCAGTGCATTTCTAGACTTTTGGACCAGCAGCACCAGCACAGCAGGGTCCATTGGTTTTCCACATTAGCATAGGAATCATATCAGTAATGCCAAAAAGAAAGCTGAACTCCACTTTCCCTAACCAAGTTGTGTCAACTACTGTCAAAGTACCGAATAGAAATCTTAGAACTGAAAACTGATATAAAATTTTAGAACTCGATGGATGGGCATAATAGCAGTATAAATATGACAGAGGAAAGAATCAATGAATTTGAAGACCAAACAATAGAAATTATTAATACTCAGTCTGAACAGCAGAGAGAAAATAGACTGAGAAGAAATGAACAGAAACATGGGGCAATAACAAAAGATCTAACATTTATATCATCAGAGTGTTAGAAGGAGAAGAGAAACAGTATGGTGCTGAAAAGTATTCAAATTAGTAATTGTCTAAGACATCTCAAATTTGCCCTAAGATATAAACCTGCAGATTGATGAATCTTAGTGATCCTCAAAGTTAATCAAAACTGATCAAGAAGAGAATAGAGAAAAACAAAAAAAGTCAGTATCACTACAAATCCCACAAATATCAAAAAGATGAGTGTATTATGAACAATTTTATGCAAATTAAAAACTTAACCACCTTACCAAATGCAACTTAAATACCAGAACAAAGAGAAAAGCTTAATAGCTCTATATCTATTAAAGGGATTAATTCATAACTTTAAAATCTTCCACAAAAATATCTCTACACACAGATGGCTCAATTCAGTTGTTCTGAAGTAAGAGTTAGAATTTCCGTTTCTGATAAGTTCTAAGCTGCTGCTGCTGCTGCTTTAAGTACCACACTTTAGAATCTCTATTATAGGGTACTTTTCTAGAATTAACAACTGTAAGCTATGAAAGTATATACATTTTTAAGTTTTGAGTATTATATATTTGTATCCTTTGTAAATTAATGATTTACCTCTTATTTATCTGTAAGAGCTCTTTATATATTAAGGATATCCATTCTTTGCCAAGTATATGGCAGGTAATTTCCCCAGTGTGTCATTCTTTCTATTTTATAAATATTTTGTCATCCAAAAATGTTACACATTTATATAGTCAAAGGGGAATAGAAGTTATAAATAAAGCAATGAGTCTATAATTGTCAAAGTTGGTAAGTGGGGACATGGGAGTTTATTGTACTCTACACTCTACTTTTGTATGTGTTTAAATTTTCCCACAATGAAAATACATCAAGCATACCACCTTATCAATGTTAGAGTTTATACTTTTTGTCTAAAATGTTTGTTCATTAGGTATTTTGAAGGAAAAATAGAATAATGTTATTTTATATGTTTTTAGGTCACTGGATATCCTCATCATAAAAAGCCACAGAGTAAAACTTTTGTTGTATTTATTTCATATTTGTGTCTGTTTGTTTGAAGTGCTCAAAGCGCTTAACATGGAGGAAATGATGTCTGCCATTTCCTGCTGGATGGAAAACCCAACACACTCTCTGGTATCAACACCTGAGGAAAGCATTAAGGAAATTCCCATCTTAATTATTGAAGGTTTCCTTCTCTTCCATTATAAGTAAGCATCCACCACTCTATTAATGACTGTATGGATGGGGAAAAAACTAAATATGCACTAAATATGCTGTCATTTTAGGCCCCTTGACACTATATGGAATAGAAGCTATTTTCTGACAGTTCCATATGAAGAATGTAAGCGAAGGAGGAGGTAAGTTTTGAAAATGCCTTTGTGGATTGTAATTCAAAAGACAGACTTTAAGAAAAACAAGGAAACAGCATTATTGGACAATGTGTATATGTTATTTTTGAAGCAAGGGAAGCCTCAACTCTTCACAAAGAATAAGACCTTTTCCATAAATGGCTACCCACATGGAGTAATGCAAATTACTTTTCGAAGAAAAGGCTCTTGTATGAATACAAGCTGTTTGGCTTATCTTTCCTAAATCTTCATATGGAGCAATTTCATTTGATTATGATTTTAAGTTAATTGGCCTGTGTTCTGCTACAGCCATTGAAGACACTGATTAGTTTAAAGCTTACTACAACATAACAGTGTTGCTATCATTATTTATATTAATATTGTCAGTTCTTTTATAAATCACTTGAGGGAGGAAAGATGATTAAGAATGATAGTCAACGAGTTACAAAATTCATGTTTAGATCAGAGGACTAAGTCTGTCACGTGTTGTCTTTGTAACTGGCATTGGATCTAAAAAGTATGGCCTTACCCCTCCTCTGAGTGATTTCCCCATGGTCCTGACCATTATTCTACTGTATCAGTTTTGTGTCTCTGTCACCATGAAGTTTCCTACATATTTTGACAGTACAAGGGTCTACCAGCCTCCAGACGCCCCAGGGTACTTTGATGGCCACGTGTGGCCCATGTACCTAAAGCACAAAAAAGAAATGGAGAATGTCTCATGGGAAATTGGTGAGTGTCTTTTTCCCTTCAAGGAAGACTTTTAGCTGTCATTGCCTCAAAGTGCACAGGATTTTAGAAGGCATTTTTCTCACGTGTTAGGTTGTGAAAGGACATTTTAAGCCGGAACCCTCCTTTTCCACGCTGGCTCTCCTGGCTTCTGTTTCTCTCTCTATGCCTCTTGTCAAAGTGTAGCAGCTTCTAAATGGTCATTCATTCAACAAATACTGATTGAATGCATTCCCTGAACAAGGCACTGCTCTGGTGTTATCAAGGGAAATAAGACAGACTTGATCTCCAGTCTTATGAACCAACATTCTATCAGGGAAACAGATGTTAAACACACTTGCTGCACAGGTTGTCCTTTCTAACTCTGCTGAGTACTGTGGCAGTGAGCTCCAGGGGCACTGTCCCAGTCTCAGCAACCGGGGAAGTCTTCCTTAAGGAAGCCACATTAAACCACTTAATGATAGATTTAACTGGACGAAGGTGGGGGTGAGATAGAAGGTCACCCCAGGCAGTGGGTGTGGTGCATGGGAAGGCCAGGGAGCACTGGCAGAAAGGTTGTGGTAGAGAAAGACAAAGCAACGGTGATGGTGGTGGTACAGGAAGGGTGCAGACCTTACAAGGCCGAAGGTCACTGTCCTAAGGAAAGTGGGAAGCCCTCTGCAGAAAGGTTTACTACAAGGATATGGTAAATAGAAAATTTTTGTTTCAGGCAGATTCTTGTGGCTTTGTGAAGGGTAGATGTGCAGGGTGTGATATGGTACATATGTAGTCAGAGGAAGTGAATGATAGAATAGATGTGGAGGGTGCAGGAGGTGGAGGTGTCAAGGACAGCAGCTCAGGAACTCTCAGAACCTTGGGATACAGAGTGCAGCATGGAGCAGAGGCCGGAGGCTGGAAACAGAGGCTTTCGGATGAGGCAGAGTAACCATAGCAGACACGTCTTTTCAGGATAAAGGGAGTTGCCCCTACTGTGAGGGGCTTCATGGCCTGCTTGGTAGACACAGAAGGCACACGGGTCCTCCCCATGGTCTGGAGCCTCTTATGGTCCCTTCTTCAGTCCAGTCCAACCCCTCTCCCGCATCCCCGGGGCCTGGCATGCCATTTTTGGTCACACTATTTCCGACCTAGACCATTGGTTGCAGGGATGTCTTCTTCCTACTGCCTGTCCCCCCACCTCCACCATCTCATGCGCCTACCTTGCTTAAATGCTTCCAAAGAGTCTCCAGCCCTCTGGGATAAAATCTAAACAGGCAGGAAGGATCTGAAGGTCTCCAAAGGCTAAGACAGAGCCTCGCTCTAAACTCTCATTTCTGTACTGTTCATGCCTCCCCACATTCTAGCCTTTCCAAACTGAGCATCTGTTTCTTGACCGGCAAAGTTCTCTCCTACCTCCCCCTACCTCTGCAGTGTTCTGACTAGAAGGCTCTTCCCTTCCTTTAACCTCCAGAATTTTGTTATAACCTACTTTTATACCAAACTGACTATGGCAGTTTAAAGAAAATATATATATATCTCAAGGCCACACACACACAGAGCATGGTTTAAGAAGCTTCACAGGTTATTCTGATAAGTTTGAGAACTATTCCCTTAAATTATTGTTTTGAGAAAGCACCTGTTTGGTGCTCCTAAAGTGATGTATGTATGCACAATGCCACTTAACTCTGTGTCTTTTTTGTTTTTATTATTTTCATATCAGCTAGTTTGAATTTCTCTGTAATAACCCAAATCTCTTACCTGTTGTACCTGGCTTTATATTTTTCTTTCTAATGGCTATTAATTTCTTTTAAAATTAAGTTCCTGGGTTCTTTAAACTTATGGTGTCCTCGAGAGATGCCAAATGCTAGAGTAAGCATCCCATATTAATAAGCCTGTTAGCATTTGAACTACTCTTTTTTCCCCTTCTCAGTTTATCTAGATGGAACAAAATCTGAGGAAGACCTCTTTTCACAAGTATATGAAGATGTAATACAAGAACTAGCAAAACAAAAGGGTTAGTATTGTCCAATCAAAGTGAATTGTGAAGGAGCAACCAGGAAAAATATTTAATTACATACCCATGACTGTTGTTGTTGTTGTTATTTTAGTCACCAAATCATACCTGACTCTTTTGTGACCCCATAGACTGCAGCCCACCAGACTCCTCTGTCCATGGGATTTCCCAAGCAAGAATATTGTAGTGGATTGCCATTTCCATCTCCTGGGGATCTTCCTGACCCAGGGATTGAACCTAGGTCTCCTGCATGGGCAGGTGGGTTCTTCACCACTGAGCCACCAGGGAAGCCCCAAGAATGGTATACCAGAATGCTAATGTAAGAGTGATCGTATCTGTTCCCTCATTGCTTTGAAGACAGTTCAGAATCAGAGACTCTTAATGGGTCTAGGGAGTTGATTACTTTTTGAGGGTGAAAATATTCACCCTTAATTATCTCTCTTAATGATATTTCTGATATTTAGTTCAAAGTTTTTCATAGATGGCTGTTATTTCAATAGACTGAAATAATTCTTTGAATTGAGTGAAATTAAATGCTCATGATCTTGTTTTAATAGGTATAGAGTTCTCTTTCTTCTTTATTCCTCAAAGATTTTTCATAAATACTTATTTCCCAAAATAAACACAAGATTTTAAAAACAACTTATTGAGTATTTCTTTAAGGTTTTCATATCAGATAATACATTTTGCAAGTGACAGACATCCTCCTAAATCTGGCTTAAGCAGAAAAAATCAGGAGTGGCAGTGGCTTCAGGCTCAACTGAGTTAAGGAGCGCCGATGGGGTCCTCATGGTTCTGCCTCAATTTCTCACTTTCTGTTTGGGTGTATTTTGAGGTCAGTCTCTCTCCACTAACAGACATGAAGTATTTTGGCAACACCATCCTCCTAAACCCAATAGCCCCAGTAAAAAGACAGTTTTATCCTTTTTCAATATTGTCTATGAGTTGATAGAGCTGGATACAGAAGGGTCTATATGTTATTCTCACTAGTTTTGCATATATTTAAAATTCTTTATTTTAAACATTTTAAAATCAGTTTTCCATATTATCTCAGCTGAAAAGTCCCAGGAAACATTTTGATTGGTCCTGCTTGGGTCACATGACTTTTGTTAAACTAATCAGTATGCCTGGGAGATGGCTTACTTTGGTTGGCTGGAAGTGGATCATGTACTCTTCTTGTAATTGAGTACCTTAGGAAAGGTGTCCTGATTTAAGGGGAGAAATCCTCCAAAGGGAAGGCAGAGTAGGAGGTAGAAACCAGAAGAAAGCAGACAAAGTGTGCCAGGAAAACAAAACTATAGATCTAGATCTTTCACTGGCACTGTTTGAGCTAACACTTTTCATGGCTAACATACAAAATGCAGTCATCAGCTGGCTCAGAAGACAGTATGAGTCACTTTGGCAGTGAAGAATATTACATGCTCTTTTGGTGAGAAGCAACTCCCCTGGTGCAAATGTCATCGTCTCTCAGAAAGAATTAGATTTCCTGTGTCCTCAGTAAATTCCTAACTGACTAGAGGTTGAGCCCAGCCAGGCAGCTCATTGATCCTAACACACTCCGTTTCAGAATCAGCCCTTCATGTAGGTATGAACCTATTTAAAGAAATGTCAGGACCATACTAAAATTTCTTCCTGTAAGTGGAACTTAAAATCCTTGCCAGGTATGCCTGCTTACCCCTGCCATCTGTTACTCTGATGAAAGGCATACCCCCACCCCCATCACGAAGCTCAGGCCCCAGCATCAGTGGATACGGAGAATGTAGAGTAAAGGGAGGGACTCAGCCTTTGTAAATGATAGCACCTGAGCCAGAGCCACTTCTCTGAGAGCTGTTTGCTCCCTTGCTGACCTTGATAGGGTACTTACAGGCTGTTGATACTTACAGTGGTTGAACACCTATACCTTTCCATTCTCTCAGTAATGGCTAGGCTTGGGTCCAGTTGTCCTTTAATGACCAAGTCACGTGCTGACGTTTGGCCTTATTCTGTATCTGTTGATAAAAATGAATGAGCCTTGATCATGTAGCTCAGGCAGATTGCATACTGAATGCCAGCTTTTGCCATCTGGTCCAAGACCCAAGAAAAGCTGGCATGTTTTGACAGGGGCTGAAAACCCACAGGAAAGTATATTTCCATGTCTATAACACCCTCCTCTTTCCTTACCTACATCCTAGAGGTTTGTAAGGAAGTAGTCCTTCACAAGACTATCTTGCCTGCGTTTGAGATATTGGATAAAGCTTAGGTAAAAAAAAAAAAGAAATGTCATAAGAGACATAAAATCCAAGGAATATCAGCTTTTCCTACCTCCAAGATTTATGTTCGTTTTTTTTTTTTCCAGTTGTATAAATAAGTTACTGCGTTATTTATAGTAACCCATCACCTTTCCCAGTTCTTCCAATCACAGTGCCCTGGCAAAGCTAGCCTGGAGGGATCCTTAGCATAGCCTGGTTTAACCCTCAGTGAGGTTAAACCAGGCTATTCTGGACTCCTTCAAATGTTTCAGTTGAATATACCTCAGGCTTCTTATAGTATCTCATAAACTAATTTTCTGTTCTAAACATACAGAATCATAATTGTGATAAAGCAATAATAATGAAACAAAGATTGAATTTAAATCTCTCTCTTACATGGTTATATGGCTTACGTGGTTAATTGCCATGTGTACTTTTATTTTTAAATTAGTATTTAATGTTGAATAAGCTTTGTAGAGTCCATTATATAATGAAACAATAAAACTAAATAGCTCTCCCAGTTAAAGGATTCAAGGTTGAGTTCTGTTTTGCTCATTAAAAGTAAATTATAAACCTGACATTGACATCTTCCTGCAGAAGAAAGATGTCAAATCAGAGGGATAAAAACTACAAAATAAAAATTTAATAAAATAAATTTGGGGGGATATTTTTCTATGTTAAATTTAAAATATAATTTCCAATTTTAAAATAACAGTATAATGTCATAAAATTATTGAACCTTTTCCTACTGTTAGATATTTAGTGTTGTTAAAAAGATTTTTACCTATCTGTATGTGTTGCTGGTTTTCTACTTCTTGAACGACATTTAAAATTTTTAGAAGTAGCACTTGCTGGGTCAAAGAGTATAATCATTTTTATATTTTGCATATTTCAAAGATTACCAAAAAATGTGTGCTTTTCTAGCATGAGATATGTGATAAGAATGCTGATCATTGACTTTCTAAGCCAAAGTCACTAAATATTCAGCTCTGCATCCTTACTTTTAAAAAAGGTAAGAATACTTCTTTCCTCAAACCAAGGATATCATTCCAAAACAAGAATATTACTGTATCAGCCACCTTTTGTGATATTCTCCTAGTTCTCAAATTATTTCATTTCTTGAAGTCAGAGATCATTATACCAATTGCAAATAATACTGGATATCTGAAAATGGGCTTAAATTTAGCACAGGATTAAAAGAATGAGATTTGGACTCAATCTAGTTCTTTACAGAAAAGCAGCATTTCTGGTCCCAGAATCTGTGGAATCTTAACACACCTTGATGTTAGTGTGAAGATTTAATAAAATGACAGTTGTAATTCTTCATTAGTTTCTTTTCTTTTTGTAATTATTCCCAAGGTGTGTGAGTGACAGCATGAAGTTGGAATGGACTGAAACCTTCCTGGAGTGAATCGGAAAATTCAAAGGAATCTGTTCAAGTACCATAACCAGGATGCATTGTGCACTTTGGTACAATGACAGCCTCTTGTTTTGTTTGTTCTGTCTCACATGATTTCCTTAACACGTGGAACTGTAAGTGGCTATCCGTGAGAATGGACAGAAACTTACCCTACTGCTGTTCTCACACCAAGAGCAAAATACAGCGTAGCTCACAAAGACTGAGTCATTTCACTAGACTAATGATTTTCAAACTTTTATGAATGGGACCCAACGTAAAAAATAAGATGTAGATCACAACCCAGTGTATATGTAATCTACTGATGTGTGTGTTTGTGTGGATGAGTCTGTATATGTATACATATATGTCTATATTTGTTGCATGTATCATATCAATTATCATATAACATTTACCTCACATATGGTTTACTCTTTATATTTTTCTATTTTTAAAAAATATTTGTTACCATCCCATGCTGATGCCCACCTCCTGCAAATAATGGGATTACCAGGAGTAGCAATTATATTGAATAAATCAACAGTTTGCAACAGTATATTTTTGTATGTGTTTTGTCCTTATTACTGCTGTAATTGTTTCTCATATGTATCTAAAACTGCTGAATCATTTGTGTCACTTATATTGAGACTATGTTACAAATAAGGATTTTTGCGTGCATGTTTTATTTTGTTTTTGTCAAACCAATGGTCTAAAATTACATAAGTAAGCCACAGTGACTTAAATGGTATGCAGTACAGGGGACCTTTCCTTGGAAAGCACAAACACGTGATCTGTATAATTGTATAATTTCTTGATGCCCCATTCAATGCTGGAAATTAAATTACTGATCAACTTATTATTTATTCACAGTTTTTACGTAAATATGCAATATATTCTTAAATTAACTTTAAACAGTCTCTACAGACTCATCTGATCAGCTCTCATTACTTAGAAGTTTGTAACTAGCTTGCACTCAGTAATGATTAGGGGTTTTTTTTTTTGCTCACATACCCTATTAAAAAAAAAAAAAGAAATCTGGGCTAAAATTACAGTTCATTCACTTAGTAGCTTTTTATGTTTTTGATCAAACCCTTGAAAGTCTTTATTTCCTCTTTGTAAGACGAGAATACCAACAGTACTTAGTGTGGGTATAGTGGAGAATAAGGATAAGTTTTAAAATCCTTAACATGGCCCCCAAGACATCCAAGACATCCACGATCCACCTTCTTAGTGCCTCTCTGCCTGCAGTTCCCATCACTCAACTCCCTGCTGCTCAGCCACTGGAACCTCCTCTCCTCAAACTCACCAGGACTCTTCCCATGTCACAGCAGCCTCACTTGCTGCTCCTGAGGCTTAGAGCAAATTTCTGCAACCCTCCCTCCAAGTAGCCCACTAACTCCTACTCCCCTTCAGTTCACTCTTGTGATGCCCCTTCTCAAGGATTTCCCTTCTCCTTACCCTGCCCTCATAGGTGCTCTCTAGGTTCCTCTACTTTTCCTTCAAAGCACTGGTCACAGTTACAATTACTCTGCCACTTACAGAAATCACTCATTCAGTGGCTCTCTCTCCAGCTAGACTGCAAAGCTCCTTGAAGGCAAGACCTACCTCTGTGGCTCAATTACAAATACCCCCTATTAACTAGTACAGTGTCTAGCACATAATGAACATAATAAATGCTGAGTGCCTTTTATAAATTACTACTATATCGGGAATGAGTTCACATGCAAGCAGTGTGTTAACTTGACGAATAGTAACTTACTGAGGTAATCCTTTTTACATTAACAAACGTTTAAGACATGTAGTCTAGGGTTTTTACATAGAGTTGTCAGATTTAAGGGGGGAAAAAAAAACAAAATCAGAGGGCACATGGTTAAATTTGAATTTCAGAGAAACTCTAAACAACTTTCAAGTCCTATTACATATTTAAGACTTGTTCTTCAGAAATTCAACAACTTGAAAGTGTCATAGAAAAGCCACAGTCTTTCATCCTTGGGTGTGGAACTATCACCAGGAGATCACAGGAAGGCCCCAGAGAAGCTCCCAGCACAGTGTCAACTATCAAGGAAGAAACTGGGTACAGGAGGCAGACAGCCATAGGGCTCCCCAAAGTACCCAACGGTGACCCCAGCAGCCATGGCTCCCAAGGCCACTCTCACCACAAAAGAAGCTGGGAAGAAGTTGTTAGGATAGATTCAAGCCACTTATGAATCGTGGTACAGGAGGCAGACAGCCATAGGGCTCCCCAAAGTACCCAACGGTGACCCCAGCAGCCATGGCTCCCAAGGCCACTCTCACCACAAAAGAAGCTGGGAAGAAGTTGTTAGGACAGATTCAAGCCACTTATGAATCGCTGCCCGGGGATGTTGCCAAGTTGAGGAAAGGTGGGGGTACGGAACACTTACTAAAGAAGGAGGAGGAAACAGGTAAGCAACTGCAAGTATTTTGCAAGTATTACCACATTTTTTTTTTCTGCTTATCCTCCCTGGCTATAATTTTCTCGAGTTTAGATGGATGTAATTTGTTTTATCCAAACAGTTAAATTTTTTAAAATATTTATTTATTTGACTGAGCCAGGATCTTCAATTGTCATTGCAGCACACAGGGTCTTGAGTTGTAGCTTTTGGGATCTAGTTCCCAGACCAGGGCTCAAAACCTGGGCCCCCTCTATTATGCCACTGGGCCACCAGGGAAGTCCCAAGGTTTTTCTTTTTTTTTAGTATGAAAGTTTAGATATGACTTTTCAAGCTTTATTTCCCCAAATTTCTAAAATACTCTTCCCCACAGAGAATATTGTCACTGTTGATTGAGAAGCATCACACTTGACTTTTCCCATTTCAGCATGTGAAAATAGATCAGAGAGAGACTGTTTATCTTGGTGTGTGTGGGGGGGGGGGGGTTGTGGGGGTGACACTGAGACATTAAAAATGGAAACATTCAAATCATATTGTGAAGAACGAAATGTTTTTGTTTACTTCTCTCAATGAGAAACAAATTGGGAATTTGAAATGAAGAATACTAGCATTTCATTGGAGAAGGCAATGGCACCCCACTCCGGTACTCTTGCCTGGAAAATCCCATGGATGGAGGAGCCTGGAAGGCTGCAGTCCATGGAGTTGCTGAGAGTTGGACACGACTCAGTGACTTCACTTTCACTTTTCATTTTCATGCATTGGAGAAGGAAATGGCAACCCACTCCAGTCTTCTTGCCTGGAGAATCCCAGGGACAGCGGAGCCTGGAGGGCTGCTATCTATGGGGTCGCACAGAGTCAGACATGACTGAAGCGACTTAGCAGTAGCAGCAGCAGCAGCAGCAGCAGCAGCATTTCATTTCCACTATGTGCTTTCACATTTAGTTACTGATCAAAGCTGTTAATGAGGTATTGGGTTGGATTGGCCAAAAAGCTCCCCCAGGTTTTTCCATCAGATCTTAACAGAAAAAAAATCTGAAGAAACTTTTTGGCCAAGCCAATATCTGTTTAGAAAGGCTAAAAGGAGCAAATCTGCTGAAGACATCAGTTTTCTATTCATAAGTAACCTCAGTCCCTTTAGGCTGAATTTGCTGTAGGAAGGTTTTGTTGTGCTAAATGTTAAGCCCAGAGGAAGGAGTTTAGAAGAGGGCCTCGTGCATAGATTGTTATACTATAAAGTGACATTGAAGCCCAACAAGTTATCTTTTAAGGATACACTTGTGGTAGTACATAGAATCTTAAAATGTTGGAGTAATCTCAGCTGGTCTGATGTTCAGTATATGAGTGTAGAAATTAGAACCAGAGCTGGTGACCTGCCCAACTCCGTGCAGCTAGTTACTAGCAGGACCAGGGCCAGGCCATAATTCCTACGGCATACAAACATACACACACACACACACACACACACACACACACACA
>SJYC01068706.1:0-13967 GCA_006408675.1 Madoqua kirkii | reverse complement strand
TTCCAAGGAACAATCATCTTTTAATTTCATGGCTGCAGTCACCATCTGTTGTGATTTTGGAGCCCAAGAAAATAAAGTCTGTTACTGTTTCCACTGTTTCCCCATCTATTTGCCATGAAGTGATGGGACCAGATACCATGATCTTAGTTTTCTGAATGTTGAATTTTAAGCCAGGTTTTTCACTCTCCTTTTTCACTTTCATCAAGAGGCTCTTTAGTTGCTCTTCACTTTTTGCCATAATGGTGGTGTCTTCTGTGTATTTGAGGCTATTCCAGCTTGTGCTTCATACAGCCTAGCATTTTGCCTGATGTACTCTGCATAGACATTAATTAAACAGGGTGACAATATACAGTCTTGATGTACTCTTTTCCCAATTTAGAACCAATCTGTTTTTCCATGTCCTGTTCTAACTGTTGCTTCTTGACCTGTATATAAATTTACCAGGAGGCAGGTATGGTGGCCTGCTATTCCCATCTCTTTCAGAATTTTCCACAGTTTGTTCTGATGCACATAGTCAAAGGTTTTGGCATAGTCAATAAAGCAGAAATAGATGTTTTTTTTTACTGGAACTCTCTTGCTTTTTCAATGATCCAGCGGATGTTGGCAATTCGATCACTGGTTCCGCTGCCTTTTCTAAATCCAACTTGAACATCTGGAAATCATGGGTCATGCACTGTTGAAGCCTGGCTTGGAGAATTTTGAACATTACTTTGCTAGTGTTTGAGATGAGTGCAATTGTGAGGTGGTTTGAACATTCTTTGGCATTGTCTTTCTTAGGGATTGGAATGAAAACTGACATTTTCCAGTCCTGTGGCCACTGCTGAGTTCTCCAAATTTGCTGGTGTATTGAGTGCTGTGCTTTCACAACATTATTTTTTAAACTTTGAAATAGCTCAACTGGAATTCCATCACTTCTGCTAACATAAACCCTCTTGGAGGAGGTCGTCATTAACCCTATCATATAGCCACCAAGCAGGCAACCCACAAACTGCAGAATAATTATAATACCATATATGATGTAATAATAATTATCAATAAAATTATCATTATTATTTTATATTATTGATAAATTTAATACTTCTTATTTGAAATTAATTTGCCAGGTACACATTTAAAATTTTCAAGATACAAATGATAAATTAAAAATAAAAATCTTAAAAAATGAATATTACAAAAAACAAGAGAGAATTGACATTTATGACAACATGTATGTTCCTTGTGGGCACTGTACTAAGTGAAATAAATCAGAGAGAAAGACAAATACTGTATGATCTCATTTATATGTGCAGTCTAACAAGGCTGAACACATTGAAACAGAGAGCAGAATGGTGGTTACCAGGGGAAACAGGGACATGTTGGTAAGGGGATACAAATTTTCAGTTATAAGCTGAATGGTGACTGTAGTGAATAAAACTCTATTACATACTTAGAAGTTTCTAAATGAGCAAATCCTAAATGTTCTCACTACACACACACACACAGGAAATGACTTGAGATGAGAAGTGAAAACTAACCTTATTATGGAGATCAGTTCAATTATAAATATATGTATTTGTATATATATATATTTCAAGTCATCAAGTTGTACACCTTAATCTTACACAGTGTTATATAGCAGATATATCTCAATAACACTAGGTGGAAAAAAGCATTTCAACACACACTCACTCAAATGAAAACTCCCAAATAGAATTGTGAAAGGCATGGATGGCAATAATTAAGAATCTGTCTTTAGTTTAATGAAAATATCATTATTCACAGTCTTCAAATATTCATTACTGAGCATTGTACTTGTTGCTTACGTTTAAAAGTGTACTGAAGCAAGTATCTCACTTTATTTCTTAAACATAGTACTCTATATTCCATATTTTGGTGGCATATTTATTTTAGATATTGAGAAATAATCCATTTTAATAGTTAACTTTGGTATAAAGTATTCATTATATGAAGAATGGACTCATGTTATTAATTTTAAAGATTTCTTATTTTAACATAAATTTGAATGAAAGCTAAGTGTGTTGTCATACCTGAATGGTCTAGTAGTTTTCCCTACTTTTCTTCAATATAAGTGTGAATTTGGCAATAAAGCATTCACGATCTGAGCCAGTCAGGATGGCCATCTTCAAAAAGTTTACAAACAATAAATGCTGGAGAGGGTGTGGAGAAAGGGAATCTTACACTGTTGGTGAGAATGCAAAGTGGTACAGCCACTATAGAGAACAGTGTGGAAAGTGAAAGTTAAAGTCACTCAGTCATGTCCGACTCTTTGTAAGCCCATGGAATTCTCCAGGCCAGAATACTGAAGTGGGTAGCCTTCCCCTTCAACAGGGGATCTTCCCAACCCAGGGACTGAACCCAGGTCTCCTGCATTGCAGGCAGATTCTTTACCAAATGAGCCAAAAAGGAAGTTCAAGAATACTGATGTGGGTATCCTATCTCTTCTCCAGCAGATCTTCCCAATCCAGGAATCCAACCGGGGTGCAGTGAAGGCAGGTTCTTTACCAACTGAGCTATCAGGGAAGGCCTTAGGGAACACAAGGAGCAGGGCCTGCAGGGCACGGGGTGTGGAGCAACACACCCCATGTGGTGCCAGCAGAAACCCACAAGGTGAGGAAGTGGTAAGGAAGGCGATCACCAGGGACCCACGGGACCTGCCCCCCCCACCCCCGGCCATGGAGAGGACAGCCCACTGCCCACACTCGGTGCATGAGCTTGCAGTGAGCCACAGCGGAGGTGCGGAGGAACAAGGGGAGACCCCCACCCTTCCCCGATAGGGGTCCTGGCACGTCCACTCGGCCAAGGGCAGGAGGCATTGAAGCCAGTCCAGATTCCTTAAAAAACTGGAAACAGAACTGCCATAAGACCCAGAAATCCCACTGCTGGGCATATACCAGAGGAAACTAGAACTGAAAAAGACACATGTACCCCAATGTTCACTGCAGTATCATTTACAACAGCCAGGACATGGAAGCAACCTAGATGTCCTCTGGCAGATGAATGAAGAAGGAAGCTATTGTACATATACACAGTGGAATATTACTCAGCTATAAAAAGGGATACATTTGAGTCAGTCCTAATGAGGTGGATGAAAACTGGAGCCTATTATATACAGTGAATGAAGTAAATCAGAAAGAGAAAGACAAATACTGTATATTAAAGCATATATATGGAACTTAGAAAAACAGTACAATTCTACATGCAGGGCAGCAAAGGAGACACAGATACAAAGAACAGACTTTTAGACTCAGTGGGAGAAGGTAAGGGTGGGATGATTTGAGAGAACAGCATTGAAACATGTATATTACCATATGTAAAATAGATGACCAGTGCAAGTTCAGTGCATGAAGCAGGGCACCCAAAGCTGATGCTCTGGGACAGCTTGGAGGTATAGGGAGATAGGAGTGGGGTTCAGGATATGGGGTTCAGAATATGCCTGTGGCCAATTCATGTTGATGTATGGCAAAAACAATCACAATATTCTAATTATCCTCCAATCAAAATAAATTAATTAAAAAATCCTTCCTTTGAGGTTAAGTCATACTGATTAAACTTGAAATGGGCAACAGGAAGTTTTTATTCAATCTCTTTCCAAACCTGCAAACATATATACACAATCTGGCCAAAATCCTTGATAGAAAAGCTACGGTAGATTATCATCACTCAGTGGTTAAGCTTGTCTTTGAGATTCTTCAAAGTTGAAATATCTGTGCTCACACACAGTTAACTTTTTTTCTTTAACTGATGTGGTATATGCTATTCTTAGCACATATTCTAAGCATTGTGTTGTAATTAAATTTCCTGTCTCTTGACTTTTAACAAAGATCCTCATATAGAAACAAAAAAGCTTCCTGCTTCAGAAACCAAGGAAAAAACTTTATGGAAAGAGAAAAGTGGCTGTATACACTCATGTTGGCTGATGTATGGCAAAAACCATCACAATATTGTGAAGTAATTATCCTCCAATTAAAATAAATTAATTAATTAAAAAAATAAACTATGAGAGCTTGGAACTTCCCTGGTGGTCCAGTGGTTAAGACTGCACTTCCAGAGCAGAGGGTACAGGAACTAGGATCCTAAATGCCATGTGGTGTGGCCAAAACATGTTGAATAAGTAAAAAAAAAAATTAATATAAATAAAACATGTAGAGCTAAAACTGACAAAGCTAAAAGGAAATATAGACAAATATACAATTAAAGTTGGAGCCTTCAATATGCCTTTCTCAATAACTGTCAGAATAGAGCAAAAGAAAATCAGTAAAAATAGAGAAGACCTAACAATGCTATCAATCAACTTGACCTAACTGACATTTATAAAACAGTGTATCTCAAAACAAAAGAGAACATATTCTTCTCAAATACACAGGGAAGTGCTGCCAATAAAGATTATCTTGGGGCCACAAAATTAACCTCAGTAAATATAAAAGTACTGAAATCATACAGTGTGACATGAATTCAAGGGAATTAAAGTAGAAATCAGTAACAAAAAAATAACTGGAAAGCCTTCAAATATTTGGAAATGAAAGAACACATTTCTAAAAAGTTCCAGTGGACTTTTTACTATTATAGGCCTTATGGTACTCTATAACTATAAAAATTACATTAAGAAATCAGGTTCGAAAACAACACAGAACAGGACTCCATTTCAGTTCAGTTCAGTCCAGTCGCTCAGTCACATCCGACTCTTTGTGAGCTCATGGACTGCAGCACACCAGGCTTCCCTGTCTCTAATCCTGTACAAAACTGCAATCCTGTACAGAAAATTTGAATGTGTGTGTCCCCTCAAATTCATACTCTGAAAGCCTTACCCACAGTATGGCTATATTTGGAAATGGGTCTTCTAAAGAAGTAATTAAAGGTAAATGAGTCCAAGGATAAGTGTCCTTATAAAGAAGTGATATCAGAAAGCTCACTCCCTCTCTCACACACATGCACCAAGGAAAAGGTCGTGTGAATTTATAACAAGAAGGCAGCTGTCTACAAGAAGAAACTTCTCATGAAAGCTGAATTTACCAGCACCTAATACTGGACTTCCCAGGCTCCGAAACAGTGAGAAAATAAATTTCTGTTGTTTAAAAAGAAAACTGATACATCCTATGGTATTATTAGAAAAATTTCAAAACAGTGACCTAAGCTACCACTTTAAGAAACTAGAAATAGACCAAATTAAACCCAAAACAAAGAAACAGAACAAAATAGTAGACAACAGCAAAAACCAGTGAAATAGAAAACAAAAAAGTAGAGAAGTTAATGAAACCAAAACCTTGTTCTTTGAAGAAGTTCTAGCTAGAATGACGAATAGAAAGGTATAAATTAACAGCATCAGGAATAAAAGAACAGAAATCATTACAGATCCTGAAGACATTAAAAAGATGACAAAAGTGGTTAAGCACGTGCCTGCCAATGCAGGGGACACAAATTTGATCCCTGGTCCAGGAAGATCCCACACGCTTCGGCAACAAGCCCATGAGCCACGACTGAGCCCGTGCTCTGGAGCCTGTGAGCTGCAACTCCTAAAGTCCATGCACCTGCCTAGAGCCCAGGTTCTGCAACAAGAGAAGCCACTGGAACAAGAAGCCCAGGCACCACAACTCGAGTAGCCCTGCTCACTGCAACTACAGAGAACTTGAAAGCAGCAACGAAGACCCGGCACTGCCGAAAAATAAAGAAATAAATAAACCTGAAACAAAATAAAGATGACAAAGAAATAGTATCAAAAACTTTATACCAATAAATTCAACTACGTAGATGGAACAAATACCTTGAAAGACACCAACTGTCAAAGCTCATTTAAGAACAAATATATAATTAAACAGCCCTTTATCTGTTAAAGAAATTGAATTCATAATTAAAAACATCCTACAAAGAAAACTCCTGGCCCAGATGGCTTCATGGTGCACTCAATAAAACATTTAAAGAAGAAATAAAACCAATTCACAAACTCTTCGAAAAGCAAAAAAAAAAAACCACACAGAAGAGCAAAGAACACTTTCCAACTCATTGTACGGGGTCAGCATTACCCTAAAACCAAAACCAAAGACATGACAAGAAAACTAGACCAGACACATAAATCCTTAACAAAATATTAGAAAATCAAATCCTGCAATTAAAAAAAAAAAAACCACACCTATATCATGATCAAGAGTTGCTTTCTCCCTGCCATGCAAAAATGCTTTGAAATTTGAAAATCAATCAAGATAACTCATATCAACAGACTAAAACAAAAGATAATCTCAAGAGATGTAGAAAATGCTTTTCACAAAATCCAACATCAAGTCATGATAAAAACTCTTCACAACCAGGAATAGTAGAGAACTTCCTCAGTCTGATAAACAATAGCTATAGACCAACGTCTACAGCTTAGTGGTAAAAACTGAATGCATTTCCTGTAAGACATCAGGAACAAAGGGAAAGGTGCCCACTCTCACCACAGCGATACCTTATTCACGAATTCGTCAACTCAGTATTGTGAAGATGGCAACGTTCCTAGCACTTCCTGGTGATCCAGTGATTAAGACTCTGTGCTCCCAATGCAGACAGCACAGGTTCAATCCCTGGTCAGGGAACTAAGATCCTGCATGACCCACAGTATGGCCAAAAAAATGGCAATTTTCCTAAATGGATTCATAGATTCATTATCAATCAATAGCCTAGAAAATATTTTTTAAGAAAATGACAAGTCAATTCTACAATTTATATGAAAATGCAAAGTACCTAGAGTAGCCTAAAGTATTAAAAAAAAAGTTGGAAGACTCATGACTACCTGATTTCAAGACTGTGTGATACTGGTGAAAGCTTAAATATTAATACATAGATTAACAGAACAGAACAGAGAGTCCAGGAAAGACTCACACAAAATTGCCAAATGACTTTTTCACATAGATGCAGAAGTAATTTAATGGGGAAAGAAATCTTTGAACAAACAGCACTGAAACAATTGGACATCCACAGGCAAAAAAAGAATGTCAAATGTACCTCACACATTTAATAAAAATTAACTCAAAAGGATCATATACTCCTAAGTGTAATGTGCAAAACTAAAACTTCTAGAAGAAAACAGGAAAGAAGCCTTTGTAGCCTTGGATGAGGCAAATGTTCCTTGACACGATATGCAAGCATAAGCCATAAAAGTAAAACCTGAAGTAGCTCCCCATGGCTAACACTCTCAACAATTCAGGCAAAATAAATAATGATAAACAGCACTGTAATTCAAACAGTGAAACAAATATCCATGAGTCCCCAATCATATAAAAAATGAATAAATAAATGAGGGAGAAAAGACCGTACTTCTTTACAGAAAAATTCCAATTGTTAAATGTAAAAGGAATGACAGAAATAAAAATCACCTTTAGAACAACACAGTAACTGCTGCAGGTGATCAACCAATAGAGGCTAGAACTGGGGGGGGGGGGTTAAGTTTGAGGAAAAATAAGAATATATGCATAGTTTCAAAGTATCTTGTGCAAAATATGTAATTACAAATGGAATATTGGCAAACAACAGAATAATAAACAAACATTTCACCAAGAAGTATCTACAAATGGCCAATAAATACATGAAAATATTCTTTGTATCATTATTCATTGGGAAAATGCAAGTTAAACCATAAGGAAATATACCCAGTAGAAGAGAGAGAATTATAAAGTCTGTTAACTGCTCACAAGGATGTGGACCAACTGTGAATCTCACACATTCCTGTTGGGAATGTAAAATGGTACAGCTACTCTGGAAAACAATTTATCTTATTATGTTCATATAAAGTTAAACATACACTTACTGTAAGACCCAGCAAAGCCACTCACAGTCATTTCCCCAACAAAAACAAAAACTTATTTCTATCAAGAACTGTATGTGAAGGTTTATAGTAGCTTTAATCGTTACAAGTAAAAATGAGAAAGAACCAAAATGTCCATCAACTGGTGAACAGATAAACTGTGGTATATCTATGCAATAGAATACTACTCAGCAATGAAGAACATGAATTAGTCTCAAAAGCATTACACGAAATGAGATATCAGATGCACACAATACTATAAATCAACTATACTACAATAAAAATTCAAAAAGATACCAGACCCAAAGGTTCCATACATACTGTACAACATCTATATATAACATTGTGCATGCAAAGTCACTTCAGTCATGTCAACTGACTCTTTGTGACCCCAGAGTCTGTAGCCCGCCAGGCTCATCTCTCTACGGGATTTTCCAGGTAAATACTGGAGTGGATTGCCATTTCCTTCTCCAATGTTTAATATTGTAAAAAGCACAAGATTATAAGAAAAAAATTGAGATCAGTGGTTCCCAAAGGACTGCAAAGGGGAATGAAGGAACTTTTGGAGTGAGAGAAATGATCCATATTTTGACTGTAGTGGTAGTTACACAAATATATACATTTCTCAAAACTCACTTAAAAAATTTTAGTGTATTAAAATGCTATTTCAGACTTCTCTAGTGGTCCAGCAGTTAAGAATCCACCTGTCAGTGCGGGGGACATGGGTTCCCTCCCTGGTCTGGAAAGATTCCACATGCCATGAAGCAGCTAAGCCTTTGTACCACAACTACCCAGCCCACGCTTTAGAGCCTGCCGACCACAACTCCCGAAGCTCAAGTACCTAGAGCCTGCGCTCCACAACAAAAGAGAAGCCAGCACAACGAGAGGCCCTCACGCCTCAGCAGAAAAAGGCCCAAGAGCAGCAAAGAAGACCCAGCACAGCCAAAAATCTTAAAAGTTAAAAATAAATTTTTAGTTAAAAAAAAATTATATCTCATTAAACCTCAATCAACATTTAAAAAGAATCTATGTAACTCTCCACATTAACAGAATAAGGGAGGAAATTCCCTGCGGTCCAGTGGTTAAGACTTGCCCTTCCACTGCAAGGAGACCAAGTCTGATCCCTGGCCAGGGAAATGAAGATTCTGCATGCTGCACAGACCAGCTACAAAAACAACAAAACTGAAAAACAGAATAAAGGAGAAAAACCAAATGATCATCTTAATAGAGCTTTTTAAAGAGCATTTAGCACAATTCAATACGGGATAAAAGGCTCAGAAAACCAAGAAAAATTTTCTGCAATCTGATACAATAATATATCCATAAAAAGCTTATCACTATCATTACACATAAATAGGAATGCTGAACCCCTTTGCCCAAGTTCAGAAACAAAACATGGATATCCACTATTACAACTTCTAACTTACATTGCAATGGAGGTCTATTATTTGTAACAAGAAAAAGAAATCAGAAGTGTTCACTTTACAACTGTTTGTTAAGCTACATAAAGAAGTCTTCACTCATCTCTCTGTATATGTTATATTTCACAATAAAAATATATTTCACAAAAACTTGAAGGAGGCCTAATCCTATGACCTAGCAGTTCCACCCAACAAATATTAGGCACCAAATATTCTATGTTCACCAAAAGATTTCTAGTACAGTGTTCATGGCAGCACCAATCAGAGTAGCCTTCAACTTGTAACTATTCAAATGCTCATTAAGAGCGGAATGAATAGGGGGCTTCCATGGTGGTACAGTGGACAGGAATTCACTTGCCAATGCTGGGGACACAGGCTGGATCCCTGGTCTGGGAAGACTGCATGTGTGGTGGAGCAACTAAGCCTGCACACCTAGAGCCTGTGCTCCGCCACAAAAGCAGCTACCACAATGAGAAGTCCACAGCAAAGAGCAGCCCCCTCTGACCAAAACCAGAGAAAGCCTGAACACCAGCGAAGACCTAGTGTAACCATAAAGAGAGAAAGAAAGAAACTTTAAAGAGTTGAATGAATAAAGAAAATGCAGAATACTCTAACAATGGAATGCTATACAGCAATGAAAATGCAAGCACATGCAACAATGTGGACCAATTTCATTTACACACAATGTCGATGGAAAAGGCAGTCAAAAAACATACATTCATAAGATTCCCTTCATATAACGTACAAAACAGGGAACTAATCTATGCTGCTTGAAGTCAAGATAGGTTACCTATCCTTATCTTGATGGGTAAGGTGTCAGTGATAACTGAAAGGAAGGACTTCTGGGTACTCGTAATACTCTATTTCTTGATCTGGTTGCTGGTTACATGGGTGTTATTCAATCTTTGAAAATTCAGTGAACTTGGCTATCTTGGAATACTTGCAGTTTTCTGCCTATTGTACTTCAATAAAGAGGGGGGCTTTTTAATTAGAAGAAAAGAAAGCCTACCCATTGGAATAAAGAGTCCACCATCCTCTGTCTCTTCCTCAGCTTGGTGAGCTAGAGTCCTGAGTGGCTTTTCTTGAGGAGAGGCACAGACATCTGGCTGTGATGATTTCCTAGGTGGGGCTGCAGGTTTTGCAGAGTGGCTGTCTGATGGCAAAGAAGGCATCTCCCCTCCAGAATGTGTTTGAGATTTTCCTGAAAGAATCACAAATAGTGCTCAACATTTTGTCCATTCTCAATTATACTCTGTTGTAGAAATCAGCATCTTGTTACAAAGTTCTTTTTAGTTAGATTACTTCAACAATGATGCATTCACTATACAGGCATTCCTCTCTTAAAGACAGTGCCCTGAGAAAAATACTGAAATCAAAGCTCAGATGCGATTTACTCATCCTTAATGTCAGGGAACTGAACTAAGTAATTGCTAAGATCTTTCTAGTTCTAATATATTTTTTGAGCTATGCATTTTTTCCCCATGAAAAAATCATATTCCTAACTGTAGGACAGGGAGTATGCTCCTAATGACAAAGGGACATTTTATATAGATGATCATTAATACCACATTTAATCAACCATAAACAATACATGTATCAACTATATATAATATATATCAATGATTGTATATCAACTATAAATGATACACTGCTACTGCTGCTAAGTTGCTTCAGTCGTGTCCAACTCTGTGAGACCCCATAGACGGCAGCCCACCCAGCTCCCCCGTCCCTGGGATTCTCCAGGCAAGAACACTGGAGTGGGTTGCCATTTCCTTCTCCAATGCATGAAAGTGAAAAGTGCAAGTGAAGTCGCTCAGCCGTGTCCAACTCCTAGCAACCCCATGGACTGCAGCCTACCAGGCTTCTCCGTCCATGGGATTTGGATTTGCCAGGCAAGAGTACTGGAGTGGGGTGCCATTGCCTTCTCCATAAATTATATCTATATAAAATGTCCTAAACTTTCTGACTCTGTAAATCAATCTTATAGAGCATTGGAGTAAAAATCACCATAACACTGTAAACACATGGTTACACAGTTCATCACACAACTTTTTCCTGCCCTCACCTCAGCTCTTTTTGGTCAAGCCTCACAGCTTGTGGGATCTTCATTCCCCAATCAGCAACAGAACTCGGGGGCCCGGCAGGGAGAGCACCGAGTTCTAACTGAACAGCCACAGAATTCCCTCCTCAGTTCAGCTCTTAGTGCTACCTTTCGTCCCCTTTGTCATGAGGGACATTAAAAAGACAAAGAAACATTCATGTAATATCAAGAGTAAACATTAAAATCTGCTTTCATGGGGAAAAGAATGTATACAGGATTGTGTGTGCACAGATCTGTAGAATATACACAAGAGATTGTTAAACAGTGATTGCTTCTGAGAAGATAACCTGGAAAATAAGAGGACGAAGTGAAAGGGTGCCTAACTTTGCCCTGTGTACTTTCTGTATTTAGGAACTTTTTGCCATGTTTGTTATTACACAGTCAAAAGAAAAAAAATTTTTTTCCAAAAAAAGATCAAGTTATTTGTTATTAATACTGAACTCCACTTAAAATAGACAGTACTTGTTTAGACTGCTATCCCATCAACACTGGCAGCTTCAACTGACATAAACAAGATTTTAAATGGGAAGACACTTCCCTCCAACAAAGAAAAACAAAAGCCTTTACTTTCAACTAAAGCATGACTCAATCCTTAATTCTATTTACTGTTAATCTTATTTCCTTTACTTCTGGAGTCTGTGATTACTTCACAGTGTCAAAAAGGTTAAAAACTGTAGCTTTAACAGGGACTGTACAACAAGGAGTTGAATCCTAAATCCAACAAATCAAAAGCTCCTCTCAGGTAAATGTCTTGTAAGAGGGAAGAACTTCAATCAATAACACAGCAGAGCTTTCTCATTAATCAACAATCTTTAATAACTTTTAGAATCAATGTCTAACATTTAAAAACTGAACTGACACAAATGTTGTTTTAAAACAAATACCAGAACCTTTACATCTAACCAAAATACAAAAGTTCAGTTTGATAGATAGAGCTTTCAATGATACTTTTTCCATCTCAAACATCTGGAATGACTCCAAAACTGCCCCTACAGTTTATCAGCTGCACCATACTCTACATAGAGAAAAAGTCCCTTTTCTCTGTAATACTTTTCTCCCTGATCCCATCACAGTGCTTCTCAACTTTAACTCCCTTCTCACAAAACTCCTCAGGACCCCACTCTTCCTTTCCTCTCTCAATGAGCTAGACACCAAAGACCTTAGAAAGAGAAGTCAAGAAGGGCAAGAGGCAGAGAGGGAAGCCTTCCTACAGAGCGTGCCTGCAGCTCATTTACTGCCAGCCTAACAACTTCAAATTAATATGAAAATTATTAGCTGAAAACTAAAAACCAACTAATTGTAAGTTGAAATATGCCTGTTAATCATTTTCAGAAGGCAAAGAAAGGGGAAAAAAAGACTTAAAGGAAAAATTAAAACAATTTTAAAAGAACAATTAAAATTCTATGAGAATTAATGGTAAACACCATTACTGAGAAAGGTTTAATCATTAGCACTTACAAACTAGAAACAATTTTACAGTATATATCAATTGTAACATAATGCTAATACTTACAAATAACCTAGATGTTTTTCTGCTTTTTTCCCCACATTTTGATAATCAAAAAACCAAAATGTTAAATAAAGCAAAACAATAAAAAGAATATGCACTAAATTATAACAGTAATTACTTTGAGTAGTAAAATTATAGGTGATTATTTTCATCTTTGAATTTTACAATATTTTCCAAAATGCACATACATATATGAATTTACAATATTCCTTTTTTCTTCCTGCTTTTCATGTGACATGTCTATTTGGCAAAAAAAAAGGTATTTGGGGGGAGAAAGAAGTCATAACCTACCTCTTTTATTGGTATTACTTGTATATATGGCTAATTGATACAAAGTGGTAGAGTCAACTTTCATTTACCCAGCTTAATGTAGTAGTAGTTCAGTTCAGTCGCTCAGTCGTGTCCGACTCTTTGCAACCCCATGAATCACAGCACGCCAGGCCTCCCTGTACATCACCGACTCCCGGAGTTCACTCAGACTTACGTCCATCGAGTCAGTGATACCATCCAGCCATCTCATCCTCTGTCGTCCCCTTCTCCTCCTGTCCCCAATCCCTCCCAGCATCAGAGTCTTTTCCAATGAATCAACTCTTCGCATGAGGTGCCCAAAGTACTGGAGTTTCAGCTTCAGCATCATTCCTTCCAAAGAAATCCCAGGGTTGATCTCCCTCAGAATGGACTCGTTGGATCTCCTTGCAGTCCAAGGGACTCTCAAGAGTCTTCTCCAACACCACAGTTCAAAACCATCAATTCTTTGGCACTCAGCCTTCTTCACAGTCCAACTTTCACACCCATACATGACCACAGGAAAAACCATAGCCTTGACTAGACAGACCTTAGTCGGCAAAGTAATGCCTCTGCTTTTGAATATACTATCTAGGCTGCTCATAACTTTTCTTCCAAGGAGCAAGCGTCTTTTAATTTCATGGCTACAGTCACCATCTACAGTGATTTTGGAGCCCCCCAAAATAAAGTCTGACACTGTTTCCCCATCTATTTCCCATGAAGTGATGGGGCCTGGATGCCATGACCTTAGTTTTCTGAATGTTGAGCTTTAAGCCAACTTTTCCACTCTCCTCTTTCACTTTCATCAAGAGGCCTTTTAGCTCCTCTTCACTTTCTGCCATAAGGGTGGTGTCATCTGCATATCTGAGGTTACTGATA
>SJYC01068705.1:0-29109 GCA_006408675.1 Madoqua kirkii | reverse complement strand
TTTTCTGAATGTTGAGCTTTAAGCCAACTTTTTCACTCTCCACTTTCACTTTCATCAAGAGGCTTTTTAGCTCCTCTTCACTTTCTGCCATAAGGGTGGTGTCATCTGCATATCTGAGGTTATTGATATTTCTCCCAGCAATCTTGATTCCAGCTTGTGCTTCTTCCAGTCCAGCGTTTCTCATGATGTACTCTGCATAGAAGTTAAATAAGCAGGTGACAGTATAAAGCCTTGACGTACTCCTTTTCCTATTTGGAACCAGTCTGTTGTTCCATGTCCAGTTCTAACTGTTGCTTCCTGACCTGCATAAAGATTTCTCAAGAGGCAAGTTAGGTGGTCTGGTGTTCCCATCTCTTTCAGAATTTTCCACAGTTTATTGTGTGATATACACAGTAGTTCCCCCTTATCCTCAGTTTTGCTTTCTGAGGTGAAGAAATTCATGCTAGTTTTATAGCCACAGTGCTTGATACAGTGCTTAGTTAAGATGGAAAAGGCATTACATTTGTACAGTGTTTTGAGAGAGAGATTATATTAACATAACTTTTATTACAGTCTGTTATTATAATTGCTCTTTTATTATTAGTTGTTGAATCTCTTACTGTGCTTAATTTATAAATTAAACTTTATCCTAGTTAAGTAGGTACAGGAAAAGACATAGTACATCTACGTTGGGTACTATTCATGGTGTTAGGCCTCCACTGGGGTTTACCTTGGAACATATCCCATGTAGATAAGGGGGACTCTGTGCTGTATTTGTAAATCCCAGTGTTTCAGGTATTGCCATTGTGAGACCCATACGGCAGAACCAAGTCCATTTTGCTAAAATTATAGTCAGTTCTTCAAGTGCAAGTTATCTTTAAATACCTATATAAAAAAAGCATTGGTCTCAGAACATAATTTAATAGACTTCTTTTCATCTTGTTTTTAAACACTCCTGTAATTTTCATGGGCAATCACATTTGACTGAACAAAGAACTATATTTAGTACCGTATTTGAAAGGCACTGTAATTAAGTCTGTTTCAGTTCCAATCTTACTAATCTTACTAACATCACAGATAATAGAAAAACGGGCAAATGCAGCTCATCAAAAAAGAGACCCCTGAGATGGGATGCGGTGAGTTTGAATGTTAGTAAAGCATCCCAAAGCTGTTAGCACATCTGCACTGTCATCAGTGAGAAATATTTCACAAATGTCTCATCTGAAGAGAATGACTCCATGGAGTACACATGACTTTGTTTCTTCAGTGCATAAAGAGTTTATGTTTTTCTGTTGCTGGGATGTTACATTTTGTTAAACTGACTACATGATGACTCTTTCGTTTATGATTTAAATGTATTATGGACATGAGATTTTGTTTTGCTTCAAGTTTTGTTTTTGCCCTTAGTAAGCACTCAAAATGCAACCAGTTTCTTGTAATATTGATTTTTATATCCTGTAAGTTTACCAAATTTGTGTATTAGTTCTAACAGTTTTTAAAGTAAGTGTTTAGGATATTCTGCATGTTATCTGTAAACAAATTTTACTGATTTTTTTCTAGTTTGGATGCTTTTTATTTCTTTCTTGCTTAATTGTTGCTGGAATTTTGTTGCTTAATTCTTGCTGGAATTTTCAGTATTATGTTGAATGAAAGTACTGAAATATGGCATACTTGTCTTTTTCCTGATCATAAGGGGAAGGTTTTTTGTCTTTCACTATAACGTTAGCTGTGGGTTTCTTATGTATGGTCTTTATTATGTTGAAGTTTTTTTTTTTAATCAGAAATGAATGTTGAATTTTGTCAAATGCTTTTTCTGTATCTACTGAGATGGTCATATGATTTTTATCCCTCATTTTGTTAATGTGGTGTATCATATTGATTGATTTGTAGCTGTTAAGCCATTTGTAAATCCTTGGATTAAATCCCACTTGACTATGATGTTGTTCAGTTGCTAAGTCGTGCCTGACTCTTTTTGACCCCATGAATTGTAGCACACCAGACATCTCTGCCTTCCACTTTCTCCTGGAATTTGCTCAAATTCATGTTGATTTGGTGATACTATCTAACCATCTCATGATGTACGATCCTTTTAGTGTATCATTGAATTTGGTTTGCTAAAATTTTGTTGAGGATTTTTGCAACCATGCTCATCAGGAATATTGGCCTGTAATTTTCTTGTGGTGTCTTTGTCTGATTTTGGTATCAGAGTTATACTGACTTCATAAAATTAGTTTGGAAGAATTCCTTCTTCTTTTTATGTTTCTGTTTAAATCAAATTTGTTTCAGGTATCTCTTGGAAATATTTTTTCCTTAAAATTTTCTTGGCATAATTTCTTTCTTCCTAATTACTTTGTATTATTTTTTGATTTTGGTTTCTATCATGCATATGCAGACTTTCTTTAGCTTCTCTATCTCAGCTGTCTATTCTTATCAACTTTGGATTTTATTCTAATGTAACCTGGTTGGGTCATTTGTTAGAAAACATTCTGACACTAATTCAGATTAATGAAAGAGAAGTTTTCTAATCTGTCTGGCTCAATAAAATGAAGGAAGGGGACCACTAATCTTAAAATTCAGCATTCACGTCTGCATAAAGTCATTTAATCCCCTTTGCTTTTCATTATGGTACTTATACCTTTAACTACCTGCTGTCCCCTAATCAAGAGATCCCTGTTTTACCCTCTGCGGGGAATAAGTGGCAAATTTTTGCCAGGATTAGAGAGAGAGCGGAGAATGCGATGGCATCCCACTCCAGTACTCTTGCCTGGAAAATCCCATGGACGGAGGAGCCCGGAGGCTGCAGTCCGTGGGGTCGCACAGAGAGAGAGGGATCTAACTGCTTCTTCAACAGTTTTCTCCCAGTTTTTCTTAATTTATATGTTTCACTCTCCACTTACCTTCAGTTCTACAGATAACTGTTACCAGTTCTTGTTTCAATGATTCTGTGGTATATATTGAGTTTGTGCTCAGCTTTCCTCACTGTTAGTTTAAGACTAGCTTCCTCTCATCTGCTAAGTCAGTGGCCACTCTGTCATCTACTTCCTGATGTCCAAAAGTCTGTTGTCATTGTTTTTCTTTTTTCTCTTTTCTTTCTCACGCTGTTTGGGGTTACTTATTTGTAAAAATTCCCATTGCTGTTGTTTTAGTGGAGTTTCTGGAGGGAACAAATTGAATGTTCGTGTTCAATCTGCCATCTTAGCCTGGAAGTCTCGTAATAGTATTCTTGTAATATTATTCTTTGGTAGAGAAGCAGCAGCACATAGTTCTTGAGAATATGAGTTATGGCACCAGACTGCTTGAGTTTGAACTCTGGCTCTGATGCAAGTGTGCTTAGGTGCTGCATTGTGTCCAACTCTCTGCAACCCTATAGACATAGCCCACCAGCTCTTCTGTCTATGGAATTTTCCGTACTTACTAGCTATTAGATTAACCTCGACATTCCTTTTTCCTCATCTATAAAATGGGGTCAAAAATAATACCTGCTTCATAGGCTGACTGGAGAATTAACTAGTTAATTAAAATTAATTTACTTAAAGCGCTTAGCTGCTGCTGCTGCTGCTAAATGGCGTCAGTCGTGTCCGACTCTCTGCGACCTCATAGACGGCACCCCACCAGGCTCCCCCGTCCCTGAGATTATACAGGCAAGAACACTGGATTGGGTTGCCGTTTCCTTCTCCAGTGCATGAAAGTGGAAAGTGAAAGTGAAGTTGCTCAGTCATGTGCGACTTTTAGCGACCCCATGGACTGCAGCCTTCCAGGCTCCTCCGTCCATGGGATTTTCCAGGCAAGAGTCTGGAGTGGGGCGCCATCGCCTTCTCTGTAAAGCACTTAGAGCAGTGCCTAGTACATGTACTCTGTGCTGAATAAGTATTTGTGCTTATTTTCTTCCCTCTCTTCTCTTTGTCCTCGATTCCTGGAACTCCTGTTAGTCAAAGACTAACCTCGCTAGATTGGCTCTTTGACTGTCTTTCTTTCACTTTCCATTTCATGTTTGGTTCTCTTTTCCTGAGGTTTTTCATAACCTCTAGTTTATGCCTTATTTCAGCAACCATATTTTAAATATCAAATAGCTCTTTTGATATCTGATTTTAAATCAGATTTCCTTACATGTATGATGACTGTTGGTGGTCTCTATATGTTTCTTTTAAACTGATTAAAAGCATTTTAGAATAAGAAGATTTATTGTGAGTAGCCTCATTTGGGGATGTTAGGATGGAGACATGACCATACATCGCTATGACGAGGACTTTTCCCTAGGACTGCTCCATTCCTTCAGAGAAAGCCTTAACCAGTTTCTTGCCTGGGCGATAGAATGAAAGTGTTTGAGGGTTGGGGATAAGGGCTGGGGTGGAGTGGGTAGAGGAATAGAGGAATTCAGATTTTGCCATTTTGTATTTCAATAAAGCCCTTTTTAAAATTCTATTTCACTTCTACTCTCTATCCTGTCCAATGTCTCCTAATCTATTAGAATACTCCTTTCAGTTTCTTTAGAGAATAAACTTTCATTCTCTTATCAGAGCTAGAGTATGTCACTTAGCTGCTGGTATTCTACATGTGGAAATGGGGAGGGCAATCAATCATTCACATATGTATGCTTTTTAAAAAAAAATTTATTGGAGTGTGGCTGATTTACAATGTTGTGTTAGTTTAGTCACATAATGTACTCTTTTTGTTTGTTTTTAATTTTATTTATTAAAAAAATATAAATTCATTTACATAATGTACTTTTATCTTGTTTTTCACTTTGTATTTCCCTCCACCCGTTTAGCACTTTAGGGTCTGAGTCTTTCCCAGGTTCTTTGAGAGTGAATTGACTGTCTTGTTACCAGTGTCCCTGAGGTTATATTAATAGCTTCTTCCACCCTAGTAAAGCAAATCCCATTCCTCCATTTGTTCTGTTTTCCAAAAATGTATCAAAATATCTTATCTACTGTTGCTTTTTTCCTTGTGGATTTAAATCTTTTAATTTACTTTGCTATCACTTTATAAGGAGAAGGGATAAATGCATATACTTAATCTGTCATTTTTAAGAAAACTTCATGAGATCAATGTTATTTAAAAAATATTTTGTAATCGCTTTTATCTGTACTGCTTAATTATATTATGGATTGGTTATCTCTGACACATCTCTGACACATCTGGAAAGAAAAGACCGTTTTCTTTTTATTGATGTAGAGGGTGGTTGCCATGACCCCCACCCTTCTCCTTTTAAGAAGCAAGTAGTGAATTAACTCGGGAAAGAGTGGAAAGAGCTTGAATTCCTACAGCCAGGGCAGTTTCCTCTATCTACAGATAATTCACTGCAACTTGACTTTTTCATCTCTTGTAGGAACAGATTTTACTCAACCACAATTCTATTTCCTTTTCTTCCCCTTCTTCCTCTTACCAGTTTTACTTCCTGGCATTCACTGAGGACTCCTCTTTTCTGACACATAGGAAAGATAAAATCCCACCTTGGCAATTCTAAACCATAAGTGGTACGTCCATATAATAGAATACTACAATTAAAAGGAAGGTGGCATATCCATACAGTGAAATAAATACAATTTAGCAATAAAAAGGAACAAAGTATTGATACATGCTTCAATATGAAAGAACTTCAAAAATATTATTCTAGGTGAAAGAATCCAGATACAAAGGATAAATAATTGTGATTATGTTTATATTAAGTGGGCTTCCCTCATAGCTCAGTTGGTAAAGAATCTTCCTGCAATGCAGGAGACCCCAGTTCAATTCCTGGGTGGGGAAGATCCCCTGGAGAAGAGAAAGGCTACCCACTCCAGTATTCTTGGGCTTCTCTTGTGGCTCAGCTGGTAAAGAATCCCCCTACAATGCAAGAGACCTAGGTTCGATCACTGGGTTGGGAAGATCCCCTGGAGAAGGTAAAGGCTACCCATTCCAGTATTTTGGCCTGGAGAATTCCATGGACGGTATAGTCCATGAGGTCACAAAGAGTTGGACACGACTGAGTGACTTTCACTTATATTAAATGTCCAGAAAAGACAAATCTAGAGAGATTGGAATGACTGATGATGGGTGAGGTTGTACATGTATAAGAGCAAAGGGTGTAAGGAAGCTCTTGTACTTTCTACTGTGAGCCTAAATTACTCTGCTGCTGCTAAGTCACTTCAGTCATGTCCAACTCTGTGCGACCCTATAGACGGCAGCCTACCAGGCTCCCCCATCCCTGGGATTCTCCAGGCAATAACACTGGAGTGGGTTGCCATTTCCTTCTCCAATGCATGAAAGTGAAAAGTGAAAGTGAAGTCGCTCAGTTGTGTCCAACCCTCAGCGACCCCATGGACTGCAGCCTTCCAGGCTCCTCCGTCCATGGGATTTTCCAGGCAAGAGTACTGGAGTGGGGTGCCCTTGCCTTCTCCGAAATTACTCTAAAATATAGCATATTAAAATTAAATGTAAAAGGTCTTAAAATAGGATTTTGTTGTTGTTTAGTTGCTAAGTTGTTTCCAACTCTTTTGCAACCACATGGGCTGCAGACCACCAGGCTTCTCTGTTCATGGGGTTTCCCAGGCAAGAATACTGGAGTGGATTGCCATTTCCTTCTCCAGAGGGTCTTCCAGACCCAGGATCAAACCCATGTCTCCTGCATTGGCAGGTGAATTCTTTACTGCTGAGCCACCAGGGAAACCCCAAAATCGGTTTTACACTTTAAATTATGGAAATGTAACCATTGCATATATAAAGCTGTTTGTATCCTAGCTAGCAAATTTAAACAAAATTATTAATTGTATTTGGGCTTCCTTGGTAGGTTACACGGTAAAAAAAATCCGCCTACCAAATTAGGAGATGAGGGTTCAGTCCCTGGGTTGGAAAGATCTCCTGGAGAAGGAAATGGCTCCCCAGTCCAATATTCTTGTCTGGAGAGATCCAGGGACTGAGGAGTCAGGTGGGCTGTAGTCATGGAACTGCAAAGAGTCAGATACAAATGAGTGACTAACACTTTCACGTGAAGAAAAAAAGAAAGGCAAGTTAAGGGATTAACGAATGATGAGGTTGGGGTGCATTTGGGAGTTTGATTATTGATTTTTATTTTTGGCTGCACTGGGTCTTCATTGCTGTACACAGACTTTCTGGTTGCGGTGCGTGGGCTTCTCACTGACGTGACTTCTCTTGTTGCAGAGCAGAGTCTGTAGGCATGTGAGCAAAGTAGTTGTGGCTCCCAGGCTTAATTACTCTGCAGCATGTTGAATCTTCTTGGACCAGAGATCAAACCCACGTCCCCTGCATTGGCAAGTGGATTCTTTATCCACTATACCACCAGGAAGTCCCTGATTATTTTTATAAGGTAATCAAGGAAAGCCTCTCTAATAAGATTAGGTAGATACCTGAAATAAGGGAAGGAATGAGTAATGTATAATAGATATCTGGGTGAAAAGCTTTCTGGCAGAGGAATCAAAAAATGCAGGGACAGTGAGGTAAGAGAATGCTTAGCAGGTCTGAGGAACAGCACAGAGATTTGTGTGGCGTGGATGAATGAAAAAGTTTAAGACAAGGTCAGAGAGGTAACAGGGATTTGAATCAAATAGAGTCTTATAAACCATGGTTATCATAATTTTGAATTTTTCCCTCAATGAGATGGGAAAGCAATAGAGGATTTTGAGCAGGGTAAGGATATGATCTGATTTGTGTTTTGACAGATCACTGTGGATGCTGTGTGGAAACTAGGATTTGAAGAAAAAAGGTAGAAAAAGGGAGAGCAGTTTATAGGCTAACACAGTTGTCCAAGTGAGAAATGATATGGCTTAGATCAAGGAGATAATCTGAGAGGCAGTAAGAAGTGGTCAGGTTCTGTATATATTTTGAAAGAAGAAACAATATGATTTGTTTATGTGATATATGAGAAAGGAAATAAGTCAAGGGTAAATCCAAGGATTTTGTCTTTAGCAGTTGGAAGAATGATGGAGAAGATGGAGAAGGCTTGTAGGAAAAGAAGGCTTAAGTGAAAATCAAGAGGTGAGTTTTGAAAACATTAAGACCTGGCACCTCTCCAAGGGGAAATATTGAGTATATTTGGTTAGATATAAGAACCTGAGGTTCAGAAGAGAGGGATGACTGAAGATATAAATTTAAGCATTATCTATAAATGAGTGATATCCATGGAACTGGCTTTATAATTACTGTCTATACCACAAAGAAAACTTGTATTGTTTGCTTTTTTGCATTATGGAATACTAATCTCTTGTTCTCATTTGACCTCTTCTCTTCAAACAATGATTTTCATCCTCACTGCTCCATATTTTTAAATAGAATTTGAAATTATCAGGAGACATTTATCTGTTGGCATTGTCAACCTCATTAGCTTCTGAAAACTAGCTTCTCAAATTATAAATGAATATTTAAAATGTATAAGATATAACTTTTAATTTTTGGACTGTTGAAAGATTCAAGGCATTCACCAAAGGTGGAAAAAGTGACATTTATGAACCTGAAATGTAGCATTTCAGTCATATATGGATTTATGATATCATTATCAGTCGTTACCTTATGTGTTCTTTTAGGTTCATTCTGACTTTCCATTTTCTTTATTTTAATGAAAGGAAATGTGAATTTTTAAATTGTGTGTTTAAAAGCTATTGGAATAATTTTATAGGAAATGTAAATGATAAAAAATCTTTATAAAATATTAAATAGTATGGCTTGGCTTGTACTACTTTTCTGTAAAGATTAACCTTATAACAACATGACTGTTTAAGAGCATTACCCACTTCTTTTTGATTATAATGAGCTAATATGTGTGTGGTATCTTTGTTTTTTGCTCACTGGGATTATTTTGGGAAAGTGATAGTTCAGTTCTGTTAACAGTTGAGGAAACTGAAAGATCATCTTAGGAATTTTCTACTGCATTGTTTTCCCCATACTGCTTTTGCCGTTATTCACAATAATATCATGTCAGTCAGTCAGTTCAGTTGCTCAGTCGTGTCCGACTCTTTGTGACCCCATGAATAGGAGCATGCCAGGCCTCCCTGTTCATCACCAACTCCTGGAGTTCACTCAGACTCATGTCCATCGAGTCAGTGATGCTGTCCAGCCGTCTCATCCTCTTTCGTCCCCTTTGCCTCCTGCCCCCAATCCCTCCCAGCATCAGAGTCTTTTCCAGTGAGTCAGCTCTTCGCATGAGGTGGCCAGAGTACTGGAGTTTCAGCTTTAGCATCATTATTTCCAAAGAAATCCCAGGGTTGATCTCCTTCAGAATGGACTGGTTGCATCTCCTTGCAGTCCAAGGGACTCTCAAGAGTCTTCTCTTGTAGAAATAGCTAAGTCAGTAAAAGTATGCCATATCTACTTCTGTAAAATTCTACTACCTCTTTTTTAAGTGGTTGCAAATATTTTAGCAATCTTTAAGCAAGATCTTTTTGCCCTCTACTAGAAACTACAAAATATCTTATAATATCCATACTATTTAAAGCCTTTAAAAACTGTAAGTATGCACAATAAGCTGTCAGTTATCTTTATTATAGTTAATTATTTATTATTTATTCAAGATAAGGTAATATGCTGTGTGTATCAAAATAGTCAGTGGTTCCTATAAATGTTACTTAAAGAAATATTTTGTTAACTAATGAATACATACAAATGCACACACATGCACAGTTGATTCTCCTTATTCACAATAGTCATGTTCTATAATGTCATCACAAACACTGAATTAGTGACAAACTATTTTTCCTAGGGGAAATATAGACTTAGGTTCCTGTTAGCCTCTGGTCACAACCTTTTAATCCACCAATCAATACAGCCTTGTTTTATGTGTGTCTTTGCTTAAAACTTATTTGATATATACTGTTGATTCATTAACATTGAACTCACAGCCTACAGCACTATAACTCATGCCTGAAAGATGGTTATCAACTGACTACATATATTTTCTCCATAAGGCATAACACAGTCTTCTTGTGCTTAGGAGTAGAAGTTAGCACTTTAGCACTGTGTTTGAGGACCATTTTAATGCAACATTACCAACACAAAGCACAAAAATGGAGAAAATGTAGTACTAAATAGCCCATGAAAAGGACACTTCTTTTACAGTATGAAAGCCAAAACAAGAAAGTAGAGTAGTGAGTATTGCCTTATTTGACCTCAGCTTAGAAGGTGTGCTTCAGGCAACTCAAATTTTTTGTCACTCTGTGTATGTCCATATATGACTGAAAAAGTTTTGACTTCAGGGTTACACATTTTAGTGAGTATGTAGGTGTATTTGCAAATATAGGCTCTATGAATGGTGTGGATCTAATGCATACATATTTTTCATTCCTGCCTGAAGCATATTTCCTTTCTTTTTTATCTATTGACCTTCTACTCATTATTCAAGTTTCATCTCAGCCGTCATCCTGTCTCTGAAATCTTTCCCAGCTCTGAGCCAGAGTTAGCCTGCCCATCAGTACTTATTGAATGATTTCATATCACTTTGTACATTTTTATAACATTTGTTACATTTTATGTTAATATTTTTCAAGGTTCTTTAGGCTCTTAAGAGCAGGGATCTTTTCTCCTTCATTTCTGTATCCTTAGTCCTTAACATAGGGTCTTTCACATGGTTGAAATTAAATAAACTTTAATCAGTTGACTCAGTCTCTCTGCAAATGTATCTGACTTCAAAATTACAGACTATTGAAGTAGAAATAGTTACATATTTGGTTCCAGTGAGCATCTTCTTGTTACCTCTTTTTTTATTGGTTCCTTTTCTCATTTAGATGGACTGCTTTGTTTTTAGGCATGAATAATGAACCAATCCTTTTTTTTTAATCTTTTAAGTTTTTTTATGGGCTTTCATTGTGGCTCAGCTGGTAAAGAATCCACCTGAAATATGGGAGACCTGGGTTTGATTCCTGGCTTAGGAAGATCTCCTGGAGAAGGGAAAGGCTGCCCTCTCCAATATTCTGACCTACAGAATTCCAGGGACTTTATAGTTCATGCGGTCGCCAAGAGTTGGACACCACTGAGCGACTTTCACTCACTCACTCATGCAAACATGGAGTTAGCACAGTAATGCACTAGGTTCTGCATCAAATTGTGCTGACTCTAAACTGCAGGGGAGAAAGTTTATACGCAGGAAAAAATTAGGATATGTGCTTATGCTAGATTTTGATTTTGGTATTTCCAGAGATAGACTAGTATTGAAAAAAATAACAAAACAAATACCTACCCATAAACCCACAACCTATATTTAATATTATATTTATTTAAAGAGTTTATTTTATGTAATTTTTTTTCTCCTTCATTCATTTGCGCCTTTATTGACTGAATCATTCATTGATTCACTAACAAGAAAGTCAACACAGAAAAGTCAAGATAAGAAAGTCAACACAGAAAAATCTCAAGATTTCTGAAACTTCTAAGATCAACATACAAATCTCAGTGTCACACACAGATTTATCAGCGCCATCATTTCTTGGAAATTCTGTACTCATGGCTGACCCATGCTTACTCCTTTCATTTAATTTGTCCCATGTTAAATATAGTAGAGTGAACGACCATGAACTAAAGTGAAGTTGCTCAGTCATGTCCGACTCTTTGCGACCCCATGGGCTGTAGCCTACCAGGCTCCTCTGTCCATGGGATTTTCCAGGCAATAGTCCTGGAGTGGATTGCCATTTCCTTCTCCAGGGAAGAGGTTTTTTTTTTTAATCAAACACTGAAAGTCTTAAGTTGAAGGTCCACTACATACCCCTCCTTAATCCTATGCTTGCCCCTTCCATCCCACGGAAGCCACTTCTCTAAATTTTATCTTCCCCAGCTAAGCCTTACATATGGGTAGATTTTAGGATGCTAGGGATCCTTCAGTGGTTTTTTGTTTGTTTGATTTTTAACAAAATAGCATTCATTTAGTCTAACATGGGAGGAAAGGAGTTGTGTCATCAGTTTCTGCTATGTATAGGTCTTTCTAGGGAACACTTAATGAGATTGTTTTTTTTCTCCTGCTCCTTCAGATGTTTTGTTTGTAACCTCTTAATCTAAATTATAAATTTATCTTTCAGCATTACGCTTTTTATGATGATGAACTTTTTATGAACAGCCATAATCAATTCTGCCAGTAAAGCTGTATTGTTTTGCTTTCAAAAAAGCTTTTTAGTCTTTTAAAACACAACCATTTCAATAATTCTGCTATAGGGGTTGTGAAGCACATAAATATAAAAATGAACAGTGAAAAGTGTGTACTCAGTATATTAGAAGCATACAGATTTATATTGTCATGTTAGTTATGTCACGCAAGTGTATGTTCCTCAGTTCTTTGTCTCGTCACAACAAAGATTTGGAGTGACAGACATTAAAGCCCCCTCGGCGTGTCGCAGCTCTCAAGTCTTGGATAGACCGTGTTATAGCTCTCAGGTCTCGAACAGACCATGTTATAGCTCTTAGACAAATCAGTCTTACAGCTCAGTGTTACAGCTCTATTTTATTTAGAAGATAGTAGGAAAGTCCATCTTCGATGCATGAGGGCACGTGGGTCCAAAGACACGAGGAGAAGAGCGCCCCAGCATGCGGGAGAGAGAGAGAGAACACACTAGCTTTGGGTCCTCTATTTATATGTTTATCTCTCCCTGGGCCTGTCCTGTGTAAATTGGGCCAGCCAGGAGTGTTGTTTCTTTTACCTGAGGTCCTCACTCCGGTCCTCGAACCTTTTTTGTTCTATTTTCATGGATTTTTCCCTTCCTTGTCTTTTAGCCACTGCCATTTTGGACTCCTTTTCCCTATTCTACCTACCTAACAGTTAGATAACTTATACCAAAGATTCTTATGTTCAAGAATGTAATTCTATTTTCTTTCTTTTTTTTAATTGAAGGATAATTGCTGTATAGAATTTTGCTATTTTCTGTCAGACCTCAACATTAATCACCCATAGGTATACATAAATTCCCTCCCTTTTGAACTTCCCTCCCCTCTCCCGCCCCATCCCACCCCTCTAGGTTGATACAGAGCTCCTATCTGAGTTTCCTGAGCCATACAGCAAATTCCCCTTGGCTGTCTATTTCACATATGGTAATGTGAGTTTCCATGTTACTCTTTCCATACATCTCACCCTCTCCTCATGTCAGTAAGTCTGTTTTTTACGTTTTTTTCTCTATTGCTGCCCTGTAAATCAGTTCTTCAGTACCATTCTTCTAGATTACATGTATATGTGTTAGAATATAATATTTATCTTTTACTTTCTGGCTCACTGCACTCTGTATAACAGGTTCTAAGTTCATCCACCTTATCAGAACTGACTCAAATGTGTCCCTATTTATGGCTGAGTAATACTCCATTGTGTATATGTACCAAAAATTCTTTATCCATTCATCTGTCAATGGACATCTAGGTTGCTTCCATGTTCTAGCTATTGTAAATAGCACTGCAATGAACAATGGGATACGTGTGTCTTTTTCAATTTTGGTTTCCTCAAGCTATATGCCTGGAGAAGGCAATGGCACCCCACTCCAGTACTCTTGCCTGGAAAATCGCATGGGTGGAGGAGCCTGGTAGGCTGCAGTTCTTGGGGTCACTGAGTGGGACACAACTGAGTGACTTCACTTTCACTTTTCACTTAAATGCATTGGAGAAGGAAATGGGAACCCACTCCAGTGTTCTTGCCTGGAGAGTCCCAGGGACGGGGGAGCCTGGTGGGCTGCTGTCTATGGGGTCGCACAGAGTCGGACATGACTGAAGTGATTTAGAACAGCAGCAGGCTATATGCCTAGGAGTGGGATTGCTGAGTCATATGGTACTTTAATTTCTCATTTTTAAAAGAATCTCCATACCATCTTCCATAGTGACTGTATCAATTTACATTCCCACCAGCAGTGCAAGAGCGTTCCCTTTTCTCCACACCCTCTCCAGCATTTATTGTTTGTAGACATTTTGATGATGGCTCTTTTGACTGATGTGAGGTGATATCTCGTTGTAGTTTTGATTTGCATTTCTCAAATAATGAGTGATGTTGAACACCTTTTCAAGTGTTTGTTAGCCATCTGTAGGTCTTCTTTGGAGAAATGTCTGTTTAGGTCTTTTCCTCACTTTTTGATTGGGTTGTTTGCTTTTCTGGCATTGAGTTGTATGAGCTGTTTTTATATTTTGGAAATTAACCCTTTGTCAGTCTCATTTGCTATTATTTTCTCCCATTCTGAGGGCTGTCTTTTCACCTTGCTTATAGTTTACTTTGCTGTGCAAAAGCTTTTAAGTTTAATCAGATCCCATATGTTTACTTTTGTTTTTATTTCCATTACTCTAGGAGTTGGGTCATAGAGAATCTTGCTTTGATCATGTCATCGAGTGTTCTGCCTGTGTTTTCCTCTAAGAAGAAACTGTAAAACCAGTTTCTGGTATTACATTTAGGTCTTTAATCCATTTTGAGTTTATCTTTGTGTATGGTGTTAGGAAGTGTTCTGATTTTGGTTTTTTACATGTAGCTGTCCAGTTTTCCCAGCACCATTTATTGAAGAGGCTTTCTTTGCCCCATTTTATATTCTTGCCTCCTTTGTCAAAAAGAAGGTACACATAAGTGCATAGGTTTATTTCTGGGTTTTCTATCTTGTTCCATTGGCCTGTATTTCTGTTCTAAAGTCAGGAAGGTTGATTCCTTCAGCTCCAATCTTCTTTATCAAGACTGCTCTGGCTGTTCGGGGTTTTTTGTGTATTTCCATATGAATTGTGAAATTTTTTGTTCTAGTTCTGTGAAAAGTGCCACTGGTAATTTGATAGGGATTGCATCAAATCTGTAGATTGTTTTTGATAGTGTAGTCATTTTCACAATATTGATTCTTCCTACCTAGGAACGTAGAATATCTCTCCATCCGTTTCTGTCATCTTTGATTTCTTTCATCAGTGTCTTATAATTTTCTGTGTACAGTTCTTTCATCTCCTTAGGTAAGTTTATTCCTAGATATTTAATTCTTTTTGTTTCAGTGGTGAATGTGATTGATTCCTTAATTTCTCTTTCTGAATTTTCATTGTTAGTATATAGATATGAAAGTGATTTCTGTGTATTGATTTTATATCGTGCGACATTGCTAAATTCACTGATTAGCTCTAGTAATTTTCTGTTACTATTATTAGGGTTTTCTATGTACAGTATCATGTCATCTGCAAACAGTGAGAGCTTTACTTCTTTTCCAATCTGGATTCCTTTTATTTCTTTTTCTTCTGTGATTGTTGTAGATAGGACTTCCGAAGCTATGTTGAGTAATAGTGGTGAAAGTGGACACTCTTGTCTTGTTTCTGATCTTTGGGAGAATGCTTTCAGTTTTTCACTATTGACAATGATGTTTGCTGTAAGCTTATCATATATGGCCTTTACTATGTTGAGGTAGATTCCTTCTGTGCCCATTTTTTGAAGAGTTTTAATCATAAATGGGTGCTGAAAACTGTCAAAGACTTTCTGGATCTATTGAGATGATCATATGGTTTTTTCTCCATCTACTGAGATGATTATATGGTTTTTACCTTTCAATTTGTTCATATGGTGTATCACATTGATTTGCGAATATTGAAGAATCGTTGCATCCCTGGAATAAACCCAGCTTGATCATGGTGTATGAGCTTTTTGATGTTTTGCTAAATTTTGTTGAGAATTTTTGCATCTGTGTTCATCAGTGATATTGGCCTATAGTTTTCTTTTTGTGTGTTGTCTTTGTCTGGTTTTGGTATCAGAGTGATGATGGCCTCGTAGAATGAGTTTGGAAGTGTTCCTTCCACTACTACAGTATTTTGAAAGAGTTTTAGAAGGATAGGCATTAGCTCTTCTCTGAATGTTTGATAGAATTTTCCTATGAAGCCATCTGGTCCTGGGCTTTTGTTTTTGGAGAGATGTTTGATCACAGCTTCAGTTTCAATGCTTGTAATTGGGTAGTTCATAACTTCTATTTCTTTCTGTTGAGGCTTCGAAGATTGAACTTTTCTAAGCATCTGTCCATTTCTTCCAGGTTATCCATTTTATTGCCATATAGTCATTCATAGTCTCTTTTAATCCTTTGTATTTCTGCATTGCCTATTGTAACCTCCCCTTTTTCATTTCTAATTTTGTTGATTTGATTCTCCTCTCTCTTTTTCTTGATGGGTCTGGCTAAAGGATGTAATTTTGTTTATCTTCTCAAAGAACCAGCTTTTGGTTTTTATTAATCTTTACTATTGTTTCTTTCATTTCTTTTTCATTTATCTCTGCTCGGATCTTTATGATTTCTTTCCTTCTACTAATTTTTTTTGTTCTTTTTCCAGTTGTTTTAGGTGTAAAGTTAGGTTGCCTATTCGATGTTTTTGTTGTTTCTTGAGGTAGGATTGTATTGCTATAAACTTTCCTCTTAAAACTGCTTTTGCTGCATCCCATAGGTTTTGAGTTGTCATTTTTCATTGTCATTTATTTCTAGAAATGTTTTGGTTTCCCTTTTGATTTCATCAGTAACTTGTTGGTTTAAATTTAGAAATGTGTTATTTAATCTCCCTGTGTTTGCGTTTTTTACAGTTTTTTTCTTGTTATTGACGTCTAGTCTCATAGTGTTGTGGTCAGAGATGATGCTTGATACAGTATCAGTTTTCTTAAATTTACTGAGGTTTGATTTGTGACCCAAGATGTGGTCTATCCTGGAGAATGTTCCATGTGTACTTGAGAAGAAGGTGCATTCTTCTGCATTTGGATGGAATGGCCTGAAGATATCAGTGAGATCCATCTCATCTAATGTGTCATTTAAGACTTGTGTTTCCTTCTTAATTTTCTGTTTTGATGATCTGTCCATTGGTGTGAGTGAGGTGTTAAAGTTTCCTACTATTATTATGTTACTGTCAATTTCTCCTTTTATGTCTCTCAGTGTTTCTCTTATGTATTGAGATGCTCCTATGTTGGATCCATAGATATATACAATTGTTATGTCTTCCTCTTGGATTGATCCCTTGATCATTATGTAATGTCCTTCCTTATCTCTGGTAATCTTCTTTATTTTAAGGTCTGTTTTGTCTGATATGAGGATTGCTATTCCAGCTTTATTTTGCTTCCCACTTGCATGGAATATATTTTTCCATCCTCTCATTTTCAGTCTAAATGTTTCTTTAGGTCTGAAGTGGGTTTCTGTAGACAGCATATATATAGGTCTTATTTTTGTATCCATTCAGCCAGTCTGTGTCTTTTGGTTGGACATTTAATCCATTTACATTTAAATTAATTGTTGATATATATGTTCCTATTGCCATTTTCTTAATTGCTTGGTGTTGATTTTGTAGATCTTTTTTCTTCTTTTGTATTTCTTGACTATATAAGTCCCTTTAACATTTGTTGTAAAGTTGGTACTGAATTCTCTTAACTTTTGCTTTTCTGAAAAGCTTTTTATTTCTCCATCAATTTTGAATGAGATCTTGCTGGGTACAGTAATCTTGGCTGTAGATTTTTCCCTTTCTGTACTTTAAATATATCCTGCCATTCTCTTCTGGCCTGCAGAATTTCTGCTGAAAGATCAGTAGTTAAGCATATGGGGTTTACCTTGTATGTTACTTGTTGCTTCTCCCTTGCTGCTTTTAATATTCTTTCTTTGTGTTTAGTCTTTGTTAGTCTGATTAGTATGTATGTGTGTTGGTGGGTTTCTCCTTGGGTTTCTCCTGTATGGAACTCATTGTGCCTCTTGGACTTGATTGACTATTTCCTTTTCCATGTTGGGGAAATTTTCAACTATAATCTCTTCAAAAATTTTCTCATACCCTTTCTTTTTCTGTTCTTCTTCTGGGATCCCTATAATTTGAATGCTGGTGTGTTTGATATTTTTCCAGAGGTCTCTGAGACTATCTGCAGTTCTTTTCATTCTTTTTACTTTATTCTGCTCTTCATAAGTTATTTCCACTATTTTATCTTCCAGCTCACTGATTCATTCTTCTGCTTTGGATGTTCTGCTATTGATTCCTTCTAGAGTATTTTTCAGAGAAGGCAGTGGCAACCCACTCAAGTACTCTTGCCTGGAAACTCCCATGGACGGAGGAGCCTGGTAGGCTGCAGTCCATGGGGTTGACAGGAGTCGGACACAACTAAGCGACTTCACTTTCACTTTTCACTTTCCTGTATTGGAGAAGGAAATGGGAACCCACTCCAGTGTTCTTGCTTGGAGAGTCCCAGGGACGGGGGAGCCTGATGGGCTGCCGTCTATGGGATCACACACAGTCAGACATGACTGAAGCGATGCAGCAGCAGCAGCAGAGTATTTTTAATTTCAGTAATTGTGTTATTTGTCTCTGTATGTTTACTCTTTAATTCTTTAGGTCTTTGTTAATTGATTCTTGCATTTTCTCCATTTTGTTTTCAAGGTTTTTTATTATCATCTTTACTATCATTATTCTCAGATAGTTTGCCTGTTTCCTCTTTATTTATTTGAACTTCTGTGTTTCTAGTTTGTTCCTTCATTTGTGTAGTATTTCTCTGCCTTTTAATTATTTTAACTTACCGTGTTGGAGGTCTTTTTTCCCCAGACTTCAGGGTTGAGTTCTTTCTTCCTTTTGGTTTCTGCCCTCCTAAGATTGGTTCAGCGGTTTGTGTAAGCTTCATATAGGCTGAGATTTGTGCTGAGTTTTTGTTTGTTTGTTTGTGTTTCCTCTAATGGGCAAGGCTGAGTGAGGGCATAATCCTGTCTGCTGATAACTGGGTTTGTATTTTCATTCTGTTTGTTGTTTAGATGAAGCATCCTGCACAGGGTGTTACTGGTGGTTGAGCAGTGCCAGGTGTTGTGATCAGGCGGTTCCTTTGTGTGAGTCCTCACTATCTGACACTCCCCAGGGTTAGTTCTCTGGCAGTCTAGGGTCTTGGAGTCAGTGCTCTCACTCCAAAGGCTCAGGGCTTGATCTCTGATTAGGAACAAAGATTCCCCAAGTGGTCTGTTATGGCGTTCAGTTCAGTTCAGTTCAGTTCAGTTGCTCAGTCATGTTCAACTCTTTGTGACCCCATGAATCACAGCACGCCAGGCCTCCCTGTCCATCACCAACTCCTGGAGTTCATCCAGACTCACGTCCATCGAGTCCGTGATGCCATCCAGCCATCTCATCCTCTGTCGTCCCCTTCTCCTCCTGCCCTCAATCCCTCCCAGCATCAGAGTCTTTTCCAATGAGTCAACTCTTCGCATGAGGTGGCCAAAGTATTGGAGTTTCAGCTTCAGCATCAGTCCTTCCAAGGAACACCCAGGACTGATCTCCTTTAGGATGGACTGGTTGGGTCTCCTTGCAGTCCAAGAGACTGTCAAGAGTCTTCTCCAACACCACAGTTCAAAAGCATCAATTCTTCAGTGTTCAGCTTTCTTCACAGTCCAACTCTCGCATCCATACCTGATCATAGGAAAAACCATAGCCTTGACTAGACGGACCTTTGTTGGCAACGTAATGTCTCTGTTCTTCAACATGCTATCTAGGTTGGTCATAACTTTTCTTCCAAGGAGTAAGCATCTTTTAATTTCATGGCTGCAGTCACCATCTGCAGTGATTTTAGAGCCCCCAAAATAAAGTCTGACACTGTTTCCACTGTTTCCCCATCTATTTCCCATGACATAATGGGACCAGATGCCATGATCTTCATTTTCTGAATGTTGAGCTTTAAGCCAATTTCTTCACTCTCCTCTTTCACTTTCCTCAAGAGGCTTTTTAGTTCCTCTTCACTTTCTGCCATAAGGGTGGTGGTGTCTGCATATGTGAGGTTATTGATATTTCTCTTGGCAATCTTGATTCCAGCTTATGCTTCTTCAAGCCCAGCATTTCTTATGATGTACTCTGCATATAAGTTAAATAATCAAGGTGACAATATATAGCCTTGACATACTTCTTTTCCTATTTGGAACCAGTCTGTGGTTCCATGTCCAGTTCTAACTTGTTTCCTGACCTGCATACAGATTTCTCAAGATTCAGGTCAGGTGGTCTGATATTCCCATCTCTTTTAGAATTTTCCACAGTTGATTGTGATCCACACAGTCCAAGACTTTGGCATAGTCAATAAAGCAGAAATAGATGTTTTTCTGAAATTCTCTTGCTTTTTTGATGGCATTAAGTGATATTAAAACAAATATCCAAAAATGAGAAAGCAAAGATGAACTCCAGACAAATGGCAGTTACAAAATCAGGCAAATAATAATTAATATATACGTACATATGCATGAGGAAAGTCAAGACAGTCCAACAAAAATAAAGTACAATGATTGACACGGTGAGCAAAGGAAATCAAAAATTATATTTACCAGTTAAGAACAAAACTAACTAAAGCACAAACTGGAAAGTTGCCAAGTGAGGAATAAAGCAATGAAGATAAAACTAACAAATATTTTGAGAGGAGAGGAAAGGAAGAATAGGTATGCAAAGTTAAGTAGAGGTAGATGATGAAAGCTTTATATACATTTAAGATAACCACAATGGGAAAAGAACAGTAGGAAAGGCAAACAAAGGAATAAATGTAGAAAAAATACATCAGGTTAAAAAAAATTAAAATTAGAAAAAGGAGAAAAGAGAAAAGAAAAAATGGGGAAAAGGAAAAAAAATCCACAAAACTGCAAAAGCCCAAAGTAGAGGCAAAGTTTTCTATCCACAATAAAAAGTGTGACTGGATATAGACATCTTGCGATTCCAGGAACTGCAGCCCGCCAGGCTCCTTTGTTCATGGGATTCTCCAGACAAGAATACTAGAGTAGGTTGCCATTTCCTTCTCCAATATACATATATACCCGTGAGCAAAATGAAAATACTCCAACAAAAATAAAGTACAATAGATTTTCCTGGTGAACAAAGGAATCCAAAAATTATAACTATCAGAACAAAACTAATTAAAGGACAAACTGGAAGACAAAACTAAAGCAAGGTGCCAACTGGTGAATATAGTTATGAAAATAAAAGTAACAAATATGTTAAGAGGAAAGGAAAGAAAGAATAGATATGCACAGTTAAATAGAGGTAGATAAAGAAGATTTATATACATTACAGATTAACTCCAACGGGAAAAGAACAGTAGGAAAAGCAAACAAAGCAATAAATGTAGAAAAAAAAATAATAAGTTTAAAAAATATTTTAAAGTGAAAAGAAAAAAAAGGAAAAGTTCACAGAGCTGCAAAAGCCCAACGTAGAGGCAGAGGTTTATAACAAGTAAAAAAAAATTGTGACTGAGGGAAAAAAAAAGCTCAAAAGCTTAATTAGCTTTCATAGTGCAAATAAAATTGACAACTGCAACAGGGGGGTGGGGAAGAAAAAAGAAAAAAAATCCAGAAGATTCTACAGAACAAGTCAAAACATAAGAATCATAAGTTTTTTCTTGAGTCACTGCTGTCAGAGTCCTTTCCCTCGCTCAGAGTCACAGTCCACCTCAGCTCCCTAGGATGCCCTCCAACACTGCTGATCTCTGGACCTGCTGTGGGGTCAGCTCAGATTCTAATCTGGTCCTTTTTCTGTGTGGTTTTGCCTCCAGTGTCCACAGCTATCAGAACGAGTGTGTTTTCTTTTGTGAGAGCTGTCAAAGACCTTTTATATATTCCATAGACACAGTCTGCCTAATTGATTGTGTGGATTTAATCTGCAGCTTGTACAGCTGGTGGGAAGGTTTTGGGTCCCCTTCCTTAGCCACACTGCCCCTGGGTTTCAAGCATGGGCGTCGTCCACTGGGGTTTGCTCCTGAGGGCTGCTCTGGAAGATTTGGGTCTGCCCCTGTGAGGGCCAGGTGTGGAGGTGGTGCAGCTGCTTGTGTTACATGGGTTCTGGCAGCACCAGGTACGCGGGGGAGTTTGCTGCTAGAGCACCAGGAAATATAGTGCTCTAGAAGAGTATGGCAACCAGTATTGGCCCATACTGCTCCAGTGTTCTTGCCTCCCTGACAGAGAAGCCTGGCAGGCCAGTCTACAGGGTCGCAAAAAGTCAGACAGTACCAAAGCAACCCTGTGTGCATAGACGCAAGTCATTTTATCCCAGTGGCAGCTCTGCTCCAGTAATAGCTGAGCATGAAGATGGTGTAGCTGTTTGGCTTGTGGGGACCCTGGCGGTACCAAATATGCAGGGACATGGACTGCTTCTCCTGCAGGAATTGTGGCCCTATCAAAGTCTTTTTTAGAGCCTCTTGTAGCTGGCGATCAGAAGACCTCTTTGCCCTGTCTTTCTCCATAGCTCCGCCTGTTAGAGGCACTTAGAGGGCTCCCTTGCTTGGGGTCCTTCTCTGTTGTTCCATGGGTCAGGCACACAGTGGGGCTGCCCTGGCAGGAGTCCTACTCTATAGGTCTGCATGTCAGGCACTAAAGGGGTACCCTGGGTGGGGTCTTTCTCTGTAATTCAGTGCATCAGGTGATTGATGGGCCAGTCTCTCTATTGTTCAGATGAGGATGCTGGCCTCTGGGGAGAGAGAGGCTATGGTGATGGCTCCATCCCCTACACATGACTCAGCAATATCGCCTTGCTTCCATGGCTCCCTGGCTTTCCTCCACAGGCATTTCCTACCACAGTCTTCTCCCACAAAGCCCCTCGATTTATCTCTCCTCAGCCAACAGCAGGCACAATCCCTAACTCCAGCCCCCAGCTGCCACACCTTCCAGGAGACCTGCATCCCTTTCTGGGGTATGTATATATGGCTGTGGCAAGGACTGTCTGATTCTCATTCCATTTAGGCTGCCACAGATCAGCTGCTCCGCTTACTGCCTTAAATATTCCTCTTCTGATTCAGACAGTTGCCCTGATGTGGGGATTGGACCCCTCCTTCAGTTCCCCCACCGCCTAGGGCAGGTCCAGCCCTACTAACACTCCTGTTTTTCCCAGTTCCTTGGTGCTGTATGGTTCTATATATTTTTTTCCATTGGTCAGGTGCTCCTATCTGCTCTGAGCTGGTGTTCTGCATGCACCTCTGTGTCTGAAGGTGTATTCCTGATGCATCCATGGAGAGAGAGCTACTCCATGTCCACCAACTCCTCTGCCATCTTGTTCTCCACTATTTTATTCCTGATAAATTAAATCTGACTTTCAATTGCCCAATCTGGTAAGATGGGGTTCACATAAGTCATTATGGGAGCCCATGGAGAAGAATGAGAATCCCTCTCTTTTCTTCCTTTTTCCTCCCCAATCCAAAAATCTTAAGATCCTTTTGAAGGAAAACAAACTGGGGAGGGCTCACTTGTAAGCAGTTTATCATGATTATAATTGATACTATTATTTTAAAAGGTTGTCTATTTTTTAAAGTAAAAGGACATTACACTTTTTTGGCCAAGTTTGTGCATGAAAGTCTCAGCTTATCTTGAGTCCTCAGAAAATACAGTGTAGCTTCCTGAGGTGCTCCATGTAGCCATTCTCCTCAGTGGACTTTTCATTTTGTTGAAGTATTGCTATGCAGTAAGATTCAGATATTTACTATGCCAGTGTTGCTGAACCCTGGCCATTCTGGGGAAATTGCATTTGGGAGGCTCTTTCCCAATCTCCCTGACAGCCTCAAAAGTTATGCCTTTAAATCAGGGTCCTAAAAATAAAACCTAGAAGGCACATTATTCATGAGTGACTTCAATTTTTCATTTAGTAAACACCTTCTATTGAAAATGGAACTCAGAGACCTGGTTCAGGTTAGTCACTCAGTTGTGTCCGACTCTTTGCAACCCCATGGACTACAATGCACCAGGCATCCCTGTCCATCACCAACTCCCGGAGCTTGCTCAAACTCATTTCTATTGAATCAGTGATGTCATCCAACCATATCATCCTCTGTTGTCCCCTTCTCTTCCTGTTTTCAATATTTTCCAGCATCAGGGTCTTTTCCAATGAGTCAGTTCTTCACATCAGGTGGCCACAGTATTGGAGTTTCAGCTTCAGCATCAATCCTTCCAATGACTATCAGGGCTTATTTCCTTTAGGATGGACTGGTTTGATCTCCTTGCAGTCCAAGGGACTCTCAAGAGTCTTCTCCAACACCATTGTTCAAAAGCATCAGTTCTTCAGCACTCAGCTTTCTTTCTGGTCCAACTCTCACATCCACACACAACTACTGGAACTAGTAGCTGTGACTAGATGGGCCTTTGTCAGCAAAGGAATGTCTCTGCTTTTTAATATGCTGTCTAGGTTTGTCATAGCTTTTCTTCCAAGGAGCAGGCATCTTTTTAATTTTATGGCTACAGTCACCATCTGCAGTGATTTTGGAGCCCCCCAAAATAAAGTCTGCCACTGTTTCCACTGTTTCCCCATCTATTTGCCATGAATTGATGGGACCGGATTCTATGATCTTAGCTTTTTGAATGTTGAGTTTCAAGCTAGCTTTTTTCACTCTCCTCTTTCACTTTCATCAAGAGGCTCTTTGGTTTCTTTGTTTGTTTGTTTTTTCTCTATCTGCCATAAGGGTGGTGTCATCTGCATACCTGAGGTTTTTTGATATTTCTCTCGGCAATCTTGATTCCAGCTTGTGCTTCATCCAGTTTAGCATTTTGTATGATGTACACTGCATATAAGTTAAGTAAGCAGTGACAGTATACAGCCTTGTACTCCTTTCCAGATTTGGAACCAGTCTGTTGTTCCATGTCCAGTTCTAACTGTTGCTTCTTGACCCAAATACAGATTTTTCATGAGTCAGATAAGGTGGTCTGGTATTCCCATCTCTTTAAGAATTTTCCGCAGTTTTTTGTGATCCACACAGTCAAAGAGTTTGGGATAGTTAGTAAGGCAAAAGTAGATGTTTTTCTGGAACTCTCTTGCTTCTTCGATGATCCAATGGATGTTGGCAGTTTGATCTCTGGTTCCTCTGCCTTTTCTAAATCCAGTTTGAACATCTGGAAGTTCACTGTTCACACACTGTTGAAGTCTGGCTTGGAGATTTTTGAGCATCACTTCGCTAGCGTGAGAGATGAGTACAATTGTGCGGTAGTTTGAACATTCATTGGCATTGCCTTTCTTTGGGATTAGAATGAAAACTGACTCTTCTAGGGGGTCAGAATGTGGAAGAGAGAAATGGAGAACAAAATTCAAATTATAATCTATTAAAATAGCCTTGAAACTCTTACATGTACACCCATAGGTGTACAGGTACCATGCTGTCTTTTTGCTTAAGGCTGTTTCTGAGTTGTATCACTTCGCTAGCGTGAGAGATGAGTACAATTGTGCGGTAGTTTGAACATTCATTGGCATTGCCTTTCTTTGGGATTAGAATGAAAACTGACTCTTCTAGGGGGTCAGAATGTGGAAGAGAGAAATGGAGAACAAAATTCAAATTATAATCTATTAAAATAGCCTTGAAACTCTTACATGTACACCCATAGGTGTACAGGTACCATGCTGTCTTTTTGCTTAAGGCTGTTTCTGAGTTGTTCAGTTTTTATTGAGCACTTGCCACCTCATGCGAAGAGTTGACTCACTTGAAAAGGCTCTGATGTTGGGAGGGATTGGGGGCAGGAGGAGAAGGGGACAACAGAGGATGAGATTGCTGGATGGCATCACTGACTTGATGGATGTGAGTTTGAGTGAACTCCGGGATATGGTGATAGACAAGGAGGCCTGGTGTGCTGCGATTCATGGGGTTGCAAAGAGTCGAACACGACTGAGCGACTGAACTGAACTGAATGAATAATGGAACCATGAGATGAAAATATGCTAGTTGTATATTTCTCTTGCTTACTGTAAAAGTCAGAGTAAAGCATCCTATTACATAGACTTTTCCCTCAATTATTTAAAAGGTAATATGTCTCCCAAATAAAATTTATCATTATTGTATATTTTAATACACATTAAGGAATGATAAAGTACCACATTATCTATTGTATAATGAGTCCATAAAACCCAGATCTGATACGTATCATTATGACTTTTATTTGAGCTTGAAATAATTTGGAGAACACTCAATAATCATTATTGAGGTCTATGTAATTTTAAGAGCTGAGACAGAGAATACATTTGAGCGTAGTAGTATGTCTTTACCCTTAAGAATTTTTCAGACTAGTGAACAATATACATAATAAAATAAATATTTATAAACTAATAAATGAAAAAGATGCTATGAAGGCATACATATAGAAGGAAAGGAGTCAAAAAATTTTCCTGAAGAAGTTAATGCTTTAAATGAATTTAAAGCCCAGTAAAGCCTTTGACTGTGTGGATCACAATAAACTGTGCAAAATTCTGAAAGAGAGGGGAATACGAGACCACATAACCTGCCTCTTGAGAAACCTATATGCAGGTCAGGAAGCAACAGTTAAACTGGACATGGAACAACAGACTGGTTCCAAATAGGAAAAGGAGTATGTCAAGGCTGTATATTGTCACCCTGCTTATTTAACATATATGCAGAGTACATCATGAGAAACGCTGGACTAGATAAAGCACAAGCTGGAATCAAGATTGCCAGGAGTAATATCAATAACCTCAGATATGCAGATGACACAACCCTTATGGCAGAAAGTGAAGAGGAACTAAAAAGCCTCTTGATGAAAGTGAAAGAGGAGAGTGAAAAAGTTGGATTCAAGCTCAACATTCAGAAAATGAAGATCATGGCATCCAGTCCCATCACTCCATGGGAAATAGATGGGGAAACAGTGGAAACAGTGTCAGACTTTATTTATGGGGGCTCCAAAATCACTGCAGATGGTGACTGCAACCATGAAATTAAAAGACGCTTACTCCTTGGAAGAAAAGTTATAACCAACCTAGATAGCATATTGAACAGCAAAGACTTTATTTGGCAACTAAGGTCTGTCTAGTCAAGGCTATGGTTTTTCCTGTGGTCATGTATGGATGTTAGAGATGGACTGTGAAGAAGGCTGAGCACTAAAGAGTTGATGTTTTTGAACTGTGGTGTTGGAGAAGACTCTTGAGAGTCCCTTGGACTGCAAGGAGATCCAATCAGTCCATTCTGGAGGAGGTCAACCCTGGGATTTCTTTGGAAGGAATGTTGCTAAAGCTGAAACTCCAGTGCTTTGACCACCTCATGTGAAGAGTTGACTCATTAGAAAATACCCTGGTGCTGGGAGGGATTGGGGGCAGGAGGAGAAGGGGACGACAGAGGATGAGATGGCTGGATGGCATCACTGACTCAATGGACGTGAGTCTGGATGAACTCTGGGAGTTGGTGATAGACAGGGAGGCCTAGCGTGCTGCAATTCATGGGGTCACAGAGAGTCAGACAGAACTGAGCGACTGAACTGAAGTGAAGGGTTGTTGACTAATTGTAGGAAAGAAAGGTGATTCAAGCACAGGAAATGGCTTCTGTGAGTTTGTGTTAACATAAAAAACAACATATGGCACTTATGACTGTTTCTACAGTGTAACTAGTTCCATGTGACTGGAGCAATGGGCGCATGGGTTGAAGGCAGAAGAAAGCATGGGCCAGATATGGTTAGGTAAGGTGTGTTGAGACCTTTTACCTACTGTTTCTACAATCTTCCTACTGAACACCTCCTTAGAGAAGTAAAACTGGAGGAAATTTATTAAATTGCCTCCCTTTACTGTTTTGTTAAGTTTACTTTAACTCTTATGTGGCTACCCGTAAGTTTCTATTAAGTGCTATCTCATGGAGGAGCTATCTCTTAGCACCATTATGACATACAAGTGAGAGCTACTTTGGTCTTTTATTATCTTATTGCTAATTACTTATTATTTTTCACTATACATAATTCTGTTGAACCACTGCTGGCAAATATGTTACTAAGTATTTGAAGTAATGGTGTTATTACTCAGTAGACTGGAATAATAGGGAAAAAATTTAAGAAAAGTAGTTAAAAGAATGATTTTTATTAAAAAAAGCAAGATCAAGTAATAAACCTACACTATGAAGTGAAAGAAGAGTGTGAAAAAGCTGATTTAAATCTCAACATTCAAAAACTAAGATCTTGGCATTTGGTACCATCACTTCATGGCAGATAGTAGTTGGAAACAATGGAAACAGTGGCAGACTTTATTTTCTTGGGCTCCAAAATCACTGCAGATGGTGACTGCAGCCATGAAATTAGACGACACTTGCTCCTTGCGGGAAAAGCTATGACAAATCTAGACAGCATGTTAAAAAGCAGACATGTTACTTTGCCAACAAAGGTCCATGTAGTCACAGCTATGGTTTTTCCAGTAGTCATGTATGGATGTGAGAGTTGGACCATAAAGAAGGCTGAGTGCTGAAGAACTGATTCTTTTAACTGTGGTATTGGAGAAGATTCTTGAGAGTCCCTCGAACTGCAAGGAGATCCAACCAGTCTGTCCTAAAGGAAATGAGTCCTGAATATTCATTGGAAGGACTAATGCTGAAGCTGAAGCTCCAATACTTTGGCCATCTGATGTGAAGAGCTGACTCATTGGAAAAGACCCTGATGGATTGAAGGCCAGAGAATGGGACAATAGAGGATGAGAGGGTGGGTTACCATCCACGACTCAGTGGACATGAGTTTGAGCAGGCTCCGGGAGTTGATGATGGAGAGGGAGCCCTGGTATCTGCAGTCCATGGGGTTGCAAAGAGTTGGACATGACTGAGCGACTGAACAGAACTGATGAAAGTGACAACATTTATGTGAATACTTGAAGATAATTTTGAATAATCAGTCAATCTACCCTAACCATTTGTTAAAAGTTTTCTCTAGTTATCGAGTACAATTTCTTTTCAGTTTACCATTTGATCATGTAGCATTCTACAACTAAACAAAATATGTCTTCAGTACTCTAGAATATTGTGAAACAACATGTAAATGTAGAGAAAGTTGTGAGTTTTGAGATTCAAGAGCAATTTTAAAAACAAAACTCAGGATAGTAGAAATTATTTTGTATTAGATCTTTCAGTAAATTTCAATGAAAACTAAAAATGAACTTCTTTCATAGTTAATTCTATTATTTGGAAATGGTCAAATTATTTTAACTTTCCAGATTAACTGAGTAACAAGTTGAGAGAAGTCAACAGTGTTCTTTTTACCTTCCAGTATTCTTGCCTGGAGAATCCCAAGGACGGGGGAGCCTAATGGGCTGCCATCTCTGGGGTCTCACAGAGTCGGACACGACTGAAGCAACTTAGCAGCAACAGCAGCAGCAGAATGTCTTTAGGTAGTTGTTAATCAACAGAGAAATTTATTTTAAAAATAATAAATTGAATGATTTTGCTTTCTGCACCAATGGAAAGCAGCAGTAGCACAGAAAACCTCAGAAAAAACTGAACAGAAGGGGAATCCTGCACCATCTATGTTAGCAGGTCAGGGGAAATTGTGTTAGACATACCTCTCTAAT
>SJYC01068701.1:0-12107 GCA_006408675.1 Madoqua kirkii | reverse complement strand
CTTTTGTGGTCCCCTACCCCCACCCCCTATTTGGCGCGGTGAACGCACAGGCACTTTTGTGGTGAGCGAGTGAATGATGCCACTCAGTGTCTTTAACTGGTGGGTGAAACTAAGGTCGCAGATAGTCCGGATGTTCTAAATTTTGCAAATTTTTAGGGAGGGAAATGAGAGAAAATACTGTTGGAGCCGCCTTTATGATCTTTTCTGCAAATATGTATCGAATTCTCACTGGATTGGGCATCGTGGTAGGACTTTTAAACTTCCTAACTTGGACTTTCTTATAAATAAATCTTAAAGTAGCTTAGTCACAAACTTGTAATTACAAGATCTGAAAGGGACTTAAAACAACTGGGTTTTCAGGTAAAGAAAGCACTTCTATTCGTGTGAGGGATGAGTCCACTGACTACTGTGTTCTGAGTCTGCATTTGAAATCAGATAGATGTGACCTCCTACTCAAGTAAAACTGTTCCCTTAGATGGGCTCCTGCTGTGCTTTATGCAAATTTTTTAATATTGCTTGACTGACCTCCTCAAGGGCAGGACTGAGCCTTATTTATTTTTATGTCACCAGTGCGTGGCGTTTTGTTGGAACTCTATTTTTAACAGGACGAGTGGTAGCAAAGAAGTACATTTGTCCTTCCCAGATAGTTTGTCAGTTTGTAACTGATGATTAGTTTGTTACTATTCTGAATTTCAAAACTTGCTTAATAAAAGCTTATTTAGACTCTGATTACATTTGTGACGTGACTTTTTGAGGTTGAAAGATCTTATGAAATAATTTACTAATTAAACCCAGACATATGAACCATGGGCCACATTACTTACGGAGCTCTGAAGGGAATTAGTAGTACGGGGATTTTATTAGTATCAACAGAGGGAGAAAGAATTGAATTTGTTGCAAGTATTATGTCTGGAAGAACCATACAAGAAGAGGAAGGAGCTGACATTAGGTAGCTCAAAGTGGTAGGTACAGAGAAGTCTGGTATATTTTACTGTTGAAAAATGTAGAAAGAATATTGGGAAATGTCCTGGGACTGTCGTAGACACAGTTAAAATATGTGTTTGTATATTAGGTGTAGTATGTATTAGGACTACTTTAGAATTGATATTTATGATTAAGTATCAGCTGGGCCTTTTTGTGGGTGAGGGCAAGAGATTTTGATCTGAAACTAGGACCCAAGTGTGGTAATATAGAAAGGGGCCCTGTGTGTGTTCAGGTGGTTGTGATACTGTTTCCTATACACTTCTCCCTCTTCTGTTGCAGTTCAGTGTGAGATCAAGGAAAATTTCATTTTTTACAACAATCCTTTTTATTTGCATGTACTCAAAAAAATTGAAATCCCTTATACTAAACATAGTATACAGTTAAACATATGTTTAGAATTACAGAAAGGATTGTGTAGCAGAAAACACTGGATTATTACCTTCCAACATTTTATAATCTTATAGATCTATACTGCCCAATATAATAGCCACTAATCACATCTGGCTGAATTTAAGCTTTAATTAAAATATAGTAAGATTTACAGTTCGTCTTTTCAGTCTCAATAGCCACATTTCAGGTGCTCAGCAGCCACATGTTGGCTATTGTCTGCTGTCCTGGACAATGCAGATGTAAGCCTTTCCATCTTTGTAGTAAGTTCTTAGGGACAGTCCTATTCTATACCATTAACAGGTACATCCAAATATTGGAGAACTGGGTTTTACTGCTCATTGTCTTTTCGTCAGGATATAGGAGATTTAGATACAGGTCGTGGAGCAAGAAATGTCTTCTGATTAATATTTTCTCTTTCCAGTGGCTTTCAATTTTGTACTTCCTATAGATTTTACTTAGATGACATAGTCTCACTAAGGTAAAATGATTATAGCAAAAAATGTTAGCCTTAAATCACCACTTTTGTTATAATGGAAATAACCTACTCATATAGGGTATGCTACATTAGAAATATTAAAGGTCTTGTCAGAAATGTCCTACTTTTAGAAATAGCAGTTAGGTGGGATCTTAAAAAACTGAGATGTAGAGCTCATTTTTACAGATGAGGGGACAGGCATGTAAAGAAGTAAGCAACTTGCACAGAGTTGTCCAATCAAATTGTGGTAGAGTCTGGCCTGAATTCTAAAAGCATTAACTTAAAATTTACCCTATATTAGTAAGCAGTGATGCTAGTAAGACAATTTCAACTTTGGGTATTTAATAAATATTTAAAATGGGTTGAAACACTCTGCTGAATAGATAAGTTTCCCTGTTTGGATTCTAGAATAGTTCAACAGGAGCAGAGGAATGGGTCTGTGATTCTTGGCTAGATCTATCATTGGACCCACTCTTATAAAAGGTGACTGAGTCAGAGTTGGGGTCACTGCCTTGTAGAGGGTACTTGAGGTAGGGATACACTTGAAGAAATATAGCCACTGACCCTACTTTCTCCTCTTAGGTACCCAAGAATGTGACCTCTTAATGCTGACTCAGTTCAGAACCAAGGAGAGTCTGAAGGTTGTAAAATATTCCTTTAAAACAGGGTTGACAAACTTTTCTTTAAAAGCCAGGCAATGAATATTTTAAACTCTGAGAGCTAGGTGGTCTTTGTTAAAGTGTAGGCCAGTGCGCTTGTGTGAAAGCAACCACAGGCAGTATGTAAAGGAATGAGCACAGCTGTGTTCCAGTAGAACTCTTTACGAAAACAGGCAAGTAGCCAGGAGGTCATAACTTGTCCACCGCTGTCTTAAGCACATTGGTGATGTAAGCATTTATAGCACAGTGAAATTAGCCCTAGTTAAAAAAATCCCACAGACAGGAGCCTGGCAGGCTACGGTCTATGGGATCACAAAAAGTCAGGCACGACTGAGTGACTGAACATGCTCGCACATACAAAAGGATTCTGGTCATCTTGATCGTGTGAGCTATGAGAAGAGACATTTTAGGATGACTATTGATTTCTGACTTGGTGGATGTATGGTGTGCCATTGATCAACAACAGCCATTTAGGAAGAAGTACAAATTTCTTTGGTGGGACACTTGCTGAGTTCAAGTTGGAAATGTTGAGTTTTGAGGTGTGCTCAGAGGGAGGTTGTAGGGCATCCAGTGCCCAAGAATTCAAGGAAAGAATTACTGTGAGACTGTTTAACTTGTTGACAGTAAATTATAAACTGTTGCAGCTCTGCTGTTTGCTGACTTTAAATAGTTTCTTAGTGTTATACTCTACTGAGAGGAATGTCAATTGATACAGTTTTTCTGAAAATCAGTTTGTATCAAGAACTTTACAAATTCTTACCTTTTCTGATGTGGTAATTCTTTGGGGAATTTGTGGTAATTTTTTTTTCTCTAAAATATAGGTAGATTTTGAACACAAAAAGTACATTGTGTAGACAGGTAAAAGTATCTAGATGCCTATTGTTTGGGAAATAGCTAAGTAAATTTTGGTTGTGTAAGATGGGATGATGAGCAGTCCTTTCAGTCATTTGAGAACTTTTTTCTGCCCTGGGAAAATTATTTTGATAAGGATGAAGAATTTCAAGTGTTTCTAAAACTTTCTTGAATATGTATGTGAGTCATTTGATGATCTTGTTAAAAGGCAGATTACATTTTAGTAGGTCTCGCATGAGACCTGTGATTCTCTACTTCTAACCACTTCCAAGTGACATGCTGCATTTTTGACAAGAAAGGTATTAGATTACTTTGTCGTAAAACAACAGCAATAAAGCAGAAATATGCCAGAGTTAGAAGTGCTTACCTCTAGAAGAGAAATTATTAGGAACTTACCCCCCTGAGTACTTTTACTGTTCTGTATTTTTCATATTTCTGCTATGTATACATTAGTTTCATAAATTAGATATACCTCATATATTTGAGCTCTAATTATGTTTTAGGCACTCGGCTAAGTGTGTAGTGTGCATTATTTTGTTACAGTTTCAGTGAAATGTATTAGATAGGCAGAGGGATAACTGGTATTTGCTTCATGGAGTTTTATGTATGTTTTTCAGAATAATTCATTTTAAGTGACTTGGTTTAGTGCCTGACACTTACTAAATCTCAATAAATCATAGCTTCTATCATTATCATCATTGTTATATATATTCCTTGTTTATGTATATGAGGCAGTTGAGGCACAGAGAAAAGAAGTAACTTGCCAAGAGTCACATAGCAAATACATAGCATAACCTGGATTTCAGTCCAGATCTGTTGGACTCCAGAGGTCTTAAAAAAATAAAGAAGCAACAGTTGGTGCAACCAGTGCCAACTCCAGTTTACAGTATCCCTAACCACCCTCAGAATACCACCACACACAATCTTCTAAAAATGTGACCAGGTTTTTGCATAAGTTATGTCAAGGGTTTCTTCAGAATCTCCTTAGATGACTGTTGAGAAATTAGCACTGATTTGACATAAGATAAAAATGAGAGAATTATCTGGATGACTAGAGGGATTCACACAACCAAATGAAAAAGAATATTTTTCATTTCCATTTAGTACTGAGTAAATGCCAAAGAATGTTTAAAAGAAACACATCATGCATTTATGTATTTGTTTATTTGTGTATGTAAAATGTAAAGAATGATGTAGTGAACATCTACCACCTAGTTTAAAAAAAGAACATTATCTTATCCTTTTCCCCTCAAAGGACATCATTTTTCTGAATTTTCATTTCCTTGCTTTCCTTATAGTTTTTCTACATATGTTCAGTTCCTAAAATATATTGCTTATTTTTATACAAGATGAAATTTGTACATTATGTATTTTTCTGCAACTTGCTTTTTTCCAACAAATATTTTGTTCCTGAGTTTTATCCATTTTATTGTGTGTAGCTGTATTTATTGATTGTATTCCATTGTACAACTATACTGTATTTTCTTTGTTCAGTCTGTTGGAGATGGACTTTCTGGGTTGTTCCCAGGTTTTTTGCTTGTTATTTCTTACAGTGCTGTGATGAGACTTATTCATGTGTCATGTGCCCATTTGCAAGAGTTTCTTGATTTTGTGTCTAAGGTGTATGATTGCTAGATCATAGGGAGTGTGCATTTTAAGTTTTTACTAGGTAATGCTAAATTTTCTGAAGTGGTTATACTAACTTATGCACCCACCATCAATCTGAAGATAAATATGCTAAATCTTCCACATTTTTATCAATATTTCATCTAGTCAGGTGTTTAAATTTTGCCCATCTATCTGACTGATGTAAAATGATATTTCATTGTGAGTGTATTAACTTTTAAAAATGATGTTCTTTTTAGGTTTTATAAATTGGTTGTCCTCAAAGTGATCTTTAGTGTTATCTGGAAACTGTTGTGAATGTTGTTGTATAAAAAGCTATAGAATTTCAATTTTTCATTTGTTTACTATTTTTGTGGCATGTAAGATCATTTACAATATTAAAAAAAATTCAACTTGGTTGACTTAAAACACATTTTGTGTATATTCTGATTTTAGAGCAGCATTCTGCTACTTGATGGATAAATCTAAAGCATTCAGCTGTTTTGCTGAAAACCTTTTTTGGAAATTGAAATCATAAAAATAAACTTATTGTGCATTAATCCTCTTTATGTTTGCTTTTTTTCCTCCCTTCTAATTGATGCAGATGTTTTAAACTATTGGTCTTTTGTTTAGTTGCTTAGAGAATTTGTAATATGATGACAACATAGAAAACTTCTTAAGTCAGTATCCTTTAAAAAACTGAAAGGTTGTAAATGGCTGGACAGTATACATTATAAGGAAATAATTTGTTCAGGAAGACAACCTTAAAATATTTTAAGATTGGCCTCTGGTGAAAATTCTTTTGCCAATTAAAAAAACACCTTTTATGTTTTAGCACCAGTATGCATGAGAGAGTGCACCGAACAGAAAGACAGTTTCGATCACTCCCAGCTAATCAACAGAAACTACTTCCTCAGTTTCTTCTTCACTTGGACAAGATCCGGAAATGTGTTGATCATAATCAAGAAATACTTCTGACCATTGTGAATGATTGCATACATATGTTTGAAAATAAAGAATATGGAGAAGATGTATGTGAAATTTTGTTCTCTTTGCTTTTATTTTAGGATTTAGCTCTGTATTTTGAGATCTTTCTGGATTTCGTTTCTGTAATTTTGCACGGCTCATTTGCTCTACTTGGAGAAAATTTTCACTTATTATGTTCAGTCCCTTTTATTAGGCTTGATAGCATAGTATACCGGAAACTGGATTTGTTGGCAGATTCCTCCCCCACCCCCACAAACATACTAAGATAATTGTTGGCATTTTGATACACCTTTCCATAGTGTTCTGACTATTACAGCATGTGGAGTTAGTGACATACATTTTTATAAACAATTTTACTAGCTATGTGAAATTAATTTTACCTTGATATTTTCAGAATTTTACATCTATTGATATTCATCTTTTACTTTTAAAAAATTAGTTTTATTTATAACTCAAAGAGACTGGCAGAAATAGGAGCTCAAGTCCTTTTTGTATCCACAGGGTAGATGCAGTTGGGCCACTTGAGCCTGTCCATGGCATCCCATGAGTGACCTGAAGGAACTTTCTTGCTTTCTCTTAGAGTTTGGTCTCCATAGCAGTCCAGTTCCGATCCTCTCCTGAGTAGATTGCTTAGTTAGATGGTGGCTTCATGATAATGAATCATAATTTATTGAGAGTAGAAGTGAGACCACTAAACTCTTTTCATTGAGGATCTCAAGCTTCACTTGAACCCAGGTTGAGATGAGAGGCTAGTGATTTACCCTCCAAACCATCTATAAAGTGTCTCTGTGGCATGATTATTTAACTATAACCATATGCAAGAGTGATTACTTTTTGAAAAACTAATTGATTTCTGTTTTTTAAACAGGGGAATGGAAAGATTATGCCAGCATCTACGTTTGACATGGATAAGTTAAAATCCACATTGAAACAGTTTGTGAGAGACTGGAGTGAAACTGGGAAAGCAGAAAGGGATGCCTGCTACCAACCAATCATTAAAGAAATTTTAAAAAATTTTCCAAAAGAGAAATGGTAAATTGTATCTTGTTTTTAACCAATTTCTTTATGTAAGCACTGAGTTTCTCTAAGAGAAATTTCAGTCTTGATTCATTTTTACAGTTGTTGAGTGCCTGTATTTTTTCATGTGTTGGTGTGTGCTGTTACATTTGCTGTTCTTGGATGCTTCATCTGTGTGAGATTGCAGTTAATGTTTTGAATAATTATTGTTCTAGCACTATGGGAAATTATCTAGAAATTAAATAATGGTTAGATTGACTTTATTATCAGTGATGTCTATCCTTTTATAATTTGTTTTATGGCAGAGCAGAAAGCTCTAAACCATTTTAATTTTCCTCTTTATGGCATATATGTATGCAAATGAGTGATCTATAGCTCAGAGAAGAGATTCTTAACTTTTTTATGCCATTAAAACTTTGAACAGTCTGAAGCCCAAATTTTCTTTTTCAGTAAAACATTTCTAAATGAGTAAAGTGACATACATAAGATTAAAAAGAAACCAGTATTTTGAAATATGGTTATCAAAATGCTTAAGCAAGCTTGTGATATAACCTGCTTTTTTTAAAATCAAGTATCACATTAAATAAAAGTGTTAAAAGGAGATTTTAATAGATTTTGAAAATACCTGAATACTATATGTTATTTTGAGACTCTCAACAGCTAATATGAAGTGAAAATATATATAATTTCTATTGGCGATAAAGTCACAGGTACTTCTAAAACTACTCTTGTTTGTTGGCTGCATTCACAGTTGATAGAAACATCAGTTAAAGGCTAATGAAATTAAAATGTAATTTTTTTTCACTCCCTTGGAGGTACAGTGAATTCTTTGCATAGACCTCTTTGGTCCATGGATCCCAGGTTAGGAACCTGACTCAGAGGTTATCTGTTTAAAGAGAACCAATGGATGAAGTTCATTCTATTGTTTAAAGGATCTTTGAGAAAAGAAAGCCTCGTTTTCCTCATCTTCCCCTCTTCGTTGATTGACATCTTTAAGTTTAGATGTATCTATCCAGAAATTTCAATACATATATATATGTCCTTTCTCTTTTTTGAAAATATTTTATTTTGAAATAAGTTCAAAGTTACCAGAGAAGTTGTATGGATTGTATAGAGAGCTCCTGTGTATTTTTCACCTAAATTCACCAATTCTTAGCATTTTACATTTGCTTTTTTGTTTCCTTTTCCTACTTCCCTTCTTTCTTCCCACCTTTATGTTTTTATCCACAGCAGTACATATGCACAATTATTTAAACTATTTGAGAGATCAGTTTGCATTGTATCATGTTTTCTACTGCTTATTATTTGAGTTTTTTCTTAAGAACAATGATATTCACTTACATAAACCCAATACAGTTACCAGATTGAGGAAATTTAAACTTGAATACTGTCTTATCTGTGGTCTATATTTAAATTTCACAAATTATCCTGATAATGTCCTTTGTAACACTTATTTTTCTATTCAGTCTAGGATCCAGTCCAGGATGTTATGTTTAATTCTGATGTCTTTCTTAGTCTTTAATCTGGAAGAGTTCCTTGGCCTTGTTTTTTTTTTAACTTTCAAGACATTGACATTTTTGAAGAATATGAGGAAGTAATTCTATAAAATATGCTTCAGTTTGACATTGTCTTAGGCTTCTTCGTGGTTAGGTCTAGATTGTGTGTCCTCTCTCAAACTAATACACAGTTGATGTTGTATCCTTTTTAGAATATTACGTTCAGAGATATGCAATGTCTGTTAGCCCCTCACTGGTTTTAATCAAGATGTTATTTCCTTCTTCCCACTATTTAGTTACTGTTTCTTTTCTTGTGACTAATAAGCAGTTGTTGAGGAGATACTTTGAGACCATGCAGTTAGTATCTTGTTCCTTTGCAAACCCTCTCCCTTCTAAAATTGGCATCCATTGAATCTTGGATGGACTAACCTTGTTATGATATTGGTGGAATGGTGATTTTCTAACTCTACAGTTACCAGCATTCTATTAATATTCTTATCTGTTACAGGGATGACTCATGGTTCCTATTTATTCAGTAGGTTATAATCCATTACCATTGTTTTTTAAATTTTCCTTTAAATTTCCTCAGATTTGCCCAGTAGGATTCCAATTGGTTGGTGCTTATGTCCTTTTGGCATGGCATGCTTCAGTTGTTTTTGGAGCACTTCCTTACTTTCTGGAATAATAAAGACATTTCAGTTCAATCTTGTATCTTCCCTGCTTAAGTCCTGGAGTGGATATTTTCCCAAGGACCTGGTTCCTTTTAATGTAGAATGGAGTGTAGAGACCAAGATTTGGCACTAGGCATGTTCATTGTTCCTGAGATGTCATTGCTTATGGGTCTTTCAGCAGATAGAACTTAACACACACCCCAAACACAAGAGATCATGAGTTCATGTTGGTACTTTCAATTCTAATCCAACCCTGTTGGATTCCTCCCTTAGCTTTCCCCATTCTCTCTGTCGTCTTTTCCACAGTGAAAAACCTGGCTTCTGACATCAGTATATTTGCTTACTCCCTCAGTCCTACAATACTTGGGCTTCCCTGGTAGCTCAGATGGTAAAGAATCTGCCTGTAATGTGGGAGACCTGGGTTCGATCCCTGGCTTGGGAAGAATATCCCTTGGAGAAGGGACTGGCTACCCACTCCAGTATTCTTGTCTGGAGAACTCCATGGACAGAGGAGCCTGGTGAACTACAGTCCATGGGGTTGCAAAGAGTTGGACACTACTGAGCAGCTAGCATTTTATTTTTCTACAGTGCACACAAAGTTTCAAAATTGTTAGCTCCATATTATAGGAAAAACAAAACTACCAAAAGGAGTTCAGGATTTGCCAGGAAGTATTCTCCCCCCTAAACTAAGAGTTTTTAATAGAAATATTCTTCACTGTTTTACTCAAATTAGCTGCCTTTCAGCCTTCTCACTCTAGGTGTGGTTATATTTTTTATGTGAAATCCAGTATATTTAGATTTATTTGTTTTTGTTTGCTTTTAGTTTTAGGGTTGCGTGTCCCTGCCTCCTCCCCCATTCATGTTGGTTTTTTACTTTTTTTGATTTGTGGACTATCATCTTGACAAAACTATATAAAAAATGATATTCAGAAAAAATGTCATTCATTCCTCTGTCTTTTCTTTACCCCACTCTACCACATAGGTAATCAGTATTATTGATTTCTCATTTATCCTTCTTGCTTGTATTTTCTGTCTTTTTTATGGAGGTAAGTAGGTATTTTTTTTCCCCCTCTCTAGGTATCCCCTTTTGTCATACACAAACTGCAGCATAATATGTATTTTATTTTACACTTTGATTTTTTTCACTTAATGATACATCCTAATTTAGCTGTATATCAGTTCTTGGAGGTCTTAGTCCTTTTTTTTTTTTTTAACAGTTTCAGACTACTTCGATCTCCTATACTTGGTTATTTAAGTAAAGAAGTTGGCAGTATCTTGCAATTATAGTACTGTAGTTAATAACCTTGTGCCTGTTTATTTTTGGATTGCTGGAGATGTATCTTTAGTGTAAATTCTTAGATGTGAGATTGCTGCATCTGAAAGTAGATGTATATTGGTGCAACAAAATACCATAAATTTAACTGCTTAAAACAGCACACATTTATACTTGATAGTTTCTGTGTGGGTAGGGATCTGGACATGGTTTCACTCTGTGTAGGATCTTACAAGGCTATAAACAAGATATGTGCTGGACTTTGTTCTCATCTAGAGACTCGACTGTAGAAGCATAGACTTCCAAGCTCATGCAGATTGTTGGCAGAATTTGTTTCATTGTGGTTGTAGGCCCTGGCTTCTTGCTGACTGAGGGCTAGAAGCCTGTCTCAGCTCCTGAAGGTCTCTCACACTCCCCTTGTGGGCTTTCACAAGTGGCTACTTAGACTTTGTCAAGCTAGCAAGAAAGTCTTTAGAGTAAGCAGGCTGTTACATTATAAGACTTCATTGAGTGTTTTATAATGTAACACAATCACAGGACTGACATGTATTGGCGTTGCTCAGTGGGTAAAGAATCTGCCTGCAGTGCAGGAGACCCAGGTTTGATTCCTGGTTTAGGAAGATCCCATAGAGAAGGAAATGGCAACCCACTCTAGTATTTTTGCCTGGATAATTCCATGGACAGAAGAACCTGGCAGGCCACCGTACGTAGGGTTGCAGTAACTTTGCAGGTTTTGAAGTCAGGAAGTGTGATTTGTACATCTTATTCTTTTTCAAGATTATTTTAGTTCTTTGGGGTTCTTTGCAATTTCATATGAATTTCAGAATCTGTTTCTCCATTTCCCTGAAAGAGGCTGTTGGAATATTGCCAGGGATTGTGTTGAATATGTAGATTATTTCTGGTGATTATTGATATCTTAATAATGAGTAATGCTTCCCAGGTGGTGCTAAGTGATAAAGAACCCACCTGCTAATGTAGGAGATGTATAAGGTGTAGATTTGATTTTTGGGTGGAAAGACCCCTGGAGAAGGGCATGGCAACCCACTCCATTATTCTTGCCTGGAGAATCTTATGGACAGAGGAGCCTGGTGGGCTACAGTCCATAGGGTTGCAAAGAGTTGGACACACCTAAAGTGATTCAGTGCTAGCACTAATTCATGAATATAGGATGTCTTTCCATTTATTTAGGTATTCTTTAATATCTTTCAACGTTGTTTTTTAAGTTTCAGTATACAAGTTTTCAGTGTAGATCTCCTTGGTTAGATTTAATCCTAAGTTTTTCATTCTTTTTCATGTTATTATAAATGGAATTGTTTTCTTACTTTCCTCTTCTGATTGTTCTTTGCCAATGAATAGAAACAGAACTGATTTTTTAATGTGTTTATGTTTATTTTTATGTGTTGCAACCTTGCTTAATTTGTTTACTGGTTCTAGTAGCTTTTTTGTTGATTCTTTGGGATTTTCTACATAAAAGATCATCTTGTTTGTGAATAAAAGTGATTTTTGCCTCTTCCTTTCCCATTAAAATAGCTCTGGAAGTACATTCTTATCTAGTTTCTGATCTTAGAGGGAAAGCTTTCGGTCTTTGACTTTTGGGTGTAATTGTAGCTCTAGGTTTTTATAAATACTCTTTTTTGATATTGAGAAATTTTCCCTCTTAAGTCCTGAGAATTTTTGTCATGAAAGGATGTTGCATTT
>SJYC01068699.1:0-25048 GCA_006408675.1 Madoqua kirkii | reverse complement strand
AATAAATTAGTAAAATTTAATGGAGGGCAATTTGATAACATTGAACAAAATTCAGTTTTGATCCTTGCTATTCAGTTGGGGGAAAGCTTTCTACAGATAAGCTCTTGCATATGGAAATTATTTATGCCAAAGATATTAGCTTTAATGTTATATAATAAGACATTGGAAGCAATCTAAATGTCCTTAATTAGCATTATTATTTTGATACATTATTTTATAGTATTAAATGGACTACTTTGTCATAAAATAGATTAAGAAAGCTCTGTGTACTGATTGGGAAAGAAATCAAGATATATTAAATCAGGAATTCGTAAGCTTTTTCTTAAAGGGCCAGCTAGAAAATATTTTAGGCTTTGTAGGCATTGAGGTCTCTGGCTACTGACTATTTAGCTCTGTTGTTATGAGAACATTGCCATAGACAGTACATAAATGAATGGACATGGCTGTGTTCCAATAAAACCTTTTTACAAATACAGGTGACTGGCTAGTGGGTTATAGTTGCTGACCCCTGTATTAAATGAAAGAAGCAAAGTGATGAACTGGGTATATAAACAAAGGTATGAATAAAGCACTGAAAGCACTGAGAAGTGAGTTAAAGCTCTGCCTGGGATATTTGGGAAGAGAAAGACTTTATAGATAAGGTGATAATTTAAACTAAGTTTCTGCAGGTATGTTGGCACTCTCAAGATTATGGTGAGAAAGTGTTTTCTGGAATTGATTAAAAGTTGTCTTGGTGATGTACGAAGTTCTTTGTTGGAAGAAGATAAATAAGTTGGGACCATACTTTTCAAGGGACTAGACACTAATTCTGATTTCTAACCCGTTTTCTAGTTTGAATAAAGTGTCTCAATATCCAACTCTATTAAACCTTGACGTTTTGCTGTATTTATTTCAGATTTCTTTGTTGTTTAACAGTTGAAACTGCTCTGCAAATCATACAGAGCACATTCTTCTCTCTTTTTGGAGATAACAACTAGCATAAATTTGTTATTCTAAAATTAGCTTTCTCCATTAGCTACATGTGTATATATACATATATGAAGAACACATTGTGTTCTGTATGTTTTAAAAGATTATATAATGGTTTGTGATGTCATTTCACAATTGTTTTTTGCCCAGAATTGTGTGTTTATGAGTTCTCTGTATGGACTAGCAACGTTCAGTAGAAATACAATGCAAGTCACCTATGTTATTTTAAATTTTCTAGTAGTCTCATGAAAAGTGAAACAGGTGAGATTAATAATATACTTTAATAATCCAGTATATCTAAAACATATTAACATATAAGTATGTTACAGTATATAAGATTTTAATGAGATATTTTACATTCCTTTATACTGTCTTTGAATATTCACATTTATTTTATACTTGCAGCACATTTCAATAGAACTAACCGTATTTTAAGTATCTAGTAGCCATGTGTGAGTAGTGGCTTCTGCCATGTGAACTGTGATTGTAATAGAACCAAACTCTTCTGATGCTTGAAAGTTGTACATATACTTACCACCAGGGGTCAGCTAAGTGTCAACATGCTGACACACCAAGAAAAAGTATTTTGTGTGTTGGAATTCGCTTATTTGCAGATGCTATGCAAAAATTATTCTGTATACAATAAAAGAAACTTCTCCCAAGAACAGCGTTTACTGATGGTAAAATAGCTGAGAGCAAAGGTTAGTATAAATATGGCCAACCACGGTGCAGCCATGGCCTCCTCAAACCCACAAGTGCTCTCTGTACTCTTTATTCTTGCTTGTCTAGAAAAGCACTGAAAGTTTCCCCTATTATCAGGGGTGTTACATTTGTAGTAAATATATTGCTTATCCATCAGTTCAGTTCAGTTGCTTCAGTTGTGTCCGACTCTGTGGCCCCATGGACTGCAGCACACCAGGCTTCCCCGTCCATCACCAACTCCCAGACCCTACTCAAATTCATGTCCATTGAGTCGGTGATGCCAGCCAAACGTCTCATCCTCTGTTCCCTTCTCCTCCTGCCTTCAAACTTTCCTAGCATCACTGGAGAAGGATGTTGCACTGGAGAAGGCAATGACAGACCACTTCAGTATTCTTGCCTTGGGAACCCCATGAAAAGTATGAAAAGGCAAAAAAGATTGCTCATCCATAGTCCAGCCTAATAACTACATACACTTGTTTACTTGCCTGTTTTTTGCTAAGAATCTCAAGCAAGCAACACTTGATTACTGAGGCACATATTAATTATATGGCTCCTGCTTTTCTAAGTTTAAAAAGTCAGCTCACCAAAAAGGTCTAAACTTAGATTTATATTTCTCTTACTTTCATAGAAAATGCCCTAGACTTCATAAAGACTCAGTAGAAAATGCCTTTTAGAAAGCCTTTGTTTTATATACATTGTGATTAGAGACTTTTTCTTGTATGCTGTTAATATCCCTTATATGAAGACCAAATAGAAAAAAAAAAAAACTAAGAGCAAAGGTTTGGGAAAAAATTCTCCCATTCATTGCTTGATTCTTGATCAGTTTTTCAGTTCTTAGTTTGTTTTATAATGTGTTTTCTTTAGTATGTCTACTGAAATTTTTTTTTTCTTAATACAAATAATTGGTAGATCTATAGTACTCTCTCTTAACTCTTAAGGTAAGGCTCGCTGTATTCTTTATTCTATGGCTTTAGGACAGCCTTCTAATAGCAGTTCTATATAGAAACTTTCTGCCACAAGGTAGGAATAGAGTTCCATAAGCTTGATTAGTTTGGGAGTATTTAATAATAGCTGTCAAAAAGCTAACTTTAAGTGAACAAAATAAATATTAGTACTGTTATTAATACAACTTTCCTTTAAGGTTGGCATAATTTCTAATTTCTGCATGATAGTCTTTTACTTTCTTAGAAATTGATTATTATTGATTATTTGGATAAAGATTTAAATACTCTATGAATTTACTTCCAGATCCTTTACATTTTCTGTTGCATTACCTTGATTTTTTAAAAAATTGCTGAACAGAGCCACTTGAGGAAAATGCATGTTTTTGATTGGACAAGTGGAAACTGAGAAAAGAGGTAGTTCTAGGGAGGAAATGTTTTGGTGGGTCTAAAAGGGATAGAAAATGATGATGGGTCCTTTATACAAGGGCCAACATGGTGTTCTACAGATAAGACTTTTTCAGAATCTATTGTTAAAAATATGTGTTCATGTTAGATAACCAGTATAGGTAGGCATGAACCAAATGAGATGTTCCCATTTTTTTAATTAAAATTCAGAGTGTTCATATACATAACATATTGTATATAGTCTGGAATGAAAAGGGAACATTCTGTTTTAGTGAAAACTTTTATAAGGCACCCTGGTTTTAGTTGGCCCATGTCAAGTATTAAAGAATATCTTACTAATCACAATAAGCCTATTTGTCAGAAATCATTTTTTAACAAATTTCAGCATATGCCTTATATATATAAAATTTAGCAGTGAAACAGGCTAAATAGATTTTGTTGAGGTTTTTATACAAATATATGTTCTGTATATATCTAAGATTGAAGGACCCTGTACAAATCCTCTTGTTAATATATTTGTAGACTGAATTTTCAGAAGCCCCATAGTTCTGTTTGTTTGTTTTCAAAGTGGGGAATGCTAAAGGTTATCATATGAGCTACTAGTAAAAAGTCTATTGCTGTTTGCATCACATCAGACTTAAAGACCATACAGTTTAAAGATAAGTGTTCATAGGAGTAGATTTGGAAATTGGATTTGTTTTATGAGCTAAATTTGGGGAATACAGACAATAGTGAAATTCCTTTTTAGTTGACGTCATAACAGCTGATTATATAGTTTTTTCTTTGATTTTCCACAAGAATACCATTTTAGTTTTCTTAAGATTATATTGAGCCAGAAGTCCTGAAAGGTCTTTGCTTTGCTAAGGCTTTTTAGTGATCTGAAAGTAGAATGGCAGATGTAATAGCAAAGGAAATTTGTGATGGTAAGGTAATAGTAATAAGTGGAGAACAGTTTGGTTGCAAACCTATGGCATGGTGTGATGTGTTTGCCATTATATACATTCAATTAGTGAAAAAGGAAATGGCAACCCACTCTAGTATTCTTGCCTGGGAAATCTCATGGACAGAGGAGCCTGGCAGGCTGCAGTCCATGGGCTTACAGAGAGTTAGAACTAAACAACTTAACCACAACAACAGCAATGCTCAATTAGAAAGCAGTTCCCTGTCTTCCTTATAAGAATATCCCAGCTCCAAATTCTTTTGCCATCTGAAATATATCAGATTTTAAAGAGAGAACTGACACATTAAAATCTGCTTGTACTTGATTTGGCTATATAAACCATTGTATTAGAAATGGAATTTAGAGATAAAGTTTTGTTTTTACTGTTTCATGTGCTGAAATAATTGTGTTTGGTTTCTTTGTATGTACAGAGATTCCTTTGGAATGATTTGTCTTTCCAAGACAGGTGATAGCGAGGAGTACCTTCATAAGTCTCAGATAGAAGGCAGTTTATCTTCTGAAAAATAATACTTTGGGGATAAAACCCTAGTCTGCTAACATTTGATAATTCCCTATATGCTTATTTCTCATTGATATTTAGAAGAATTTCTCAAATTTAAGAAGTCAGAGCACTGAGTGAGCTTACTCTTATTAAATATCTTAAGCTTTTAATTGTTAATATGGATTTTGTCTTTTTTTTTTTTTTTCTCCCCTTTCCTTTGAGGAGTTTGGACATAATTGCCTTATTTCATTTCAGGGATCCTTCTAAAGTAAATATTCTGGTACCTGGTGCTGGACTAGGAAGACTGGCCTGGGAAATAGCTATGCTAGGTTATGCTTGTCAAGGAAATGAATGGAGTTTTTTTATGCTTTTTTCTTCCAACTTTGTACTCAACAGGTATTTAATTTACTTTTTGCTAGAAACAGTAATTTCTCAGAATCGGATTGACTTACCCTATTTTTGAAAAATTCTGAATTTGAAGAGAAGTGCATAGTGTTTAATTATGGTATATTATCATAAGTGTTTTTTGTATTAAAATTAAATTGCTTATACTGTTACTACTCTAATTAGTTGTGTAGTTAACAGAATATTGAACAGGATGGTTAAGGGATGTTTTAAAAAGTCATTGGGTATTCATGACACTGAAATGATTTCTCTGCAGAATTTAGGGCTAAGTATTGTCCAGGAAGGAGTATTTTCTTATTGTTCCTTAAACTTCACCCTTTTCTTTAGTGAAATAAGATTTTCATGTAGTAATCACATTTTTTTAACTTAATCAAATTCTCGTAGAATGATTCACATAAAATGACTCCACATAACTGAGTTGGAAAGATTTCTCAGAACTTCTGTGGCCTCATTTATAAAGTACTGGAGAAGAATCTTTAAATCCAGAAGAAGTGTGTTAGAGAAAAAGTAAATAGCTGCCTCATTTAAACAGTACGTTGTCTTGGTAGCAGTGTGAGTTAGGAGATAGGGAAAAGGTAAAAAGGAGAGTGTTACAAAAAAAAAATAACTAGGTAACAAAACTCATACCATTTTTTGAAAAAAGAAACAAAAAAAACTTAGACTGTTTTTTACTTGGGCTTGAGTTTTGGCAGTATATGTTTAAAAATTTGAATGAACAGCTCATTTATATATTTGAATTTACCTTAATTTTGTTTCTGTCTTTTAATCCATGATGGTTACTCATCTACATGCATATGTGGAATTTCAGATAATTGGGTAGAATATAGTGGTAACACTTTTCAGTATTTAATTATATAAGTAAATCCTCAATCAGATTATAAATTTTGGTATTTAAAGTAGATTTTCTTGGTGAAATATTTACTTAACACTGAATTTTATGCTTATATTTTACAGATGTTCTGAAATTAATAAATATAAGCTTTATCCCTGGATTCATCAGTTTAGCAATAACCGAAGGTCAGCTGATCAGATTCGACCCATCTTTTTCCCTGATGTTGACCCCCACAGTCTTCCTCCCGGTTCTAACTTTTCTATGACAGCAGGAGATTTTCAGGAGATATACTCAGAATGCAGTAAGTCCAAAGCAAGCATTTAAAAAATCACATCCTTTATTCTAAATTTAATAAGCTAATTACAAGTTGTACTGAGCCAAAGTTATCATTCATTTTGATGGTAGAATTTAAGGTATATTTCAGTGACAGTTTATCAATAGAATATTTTCAGAGTTACGTATAAGACAGTCATGGGAACTATAAAGAAATATGGGATGTGCAGTTGAGAAATTTATAATCTGTTGGGTCTATTAATATAAGACAACATGTAAACAAAGGCTGAGTAATGAATATAGTAAAAATGAAAGTAGGTTAGTATGACAGTGACTTGAATAGGGAGGAATGGCATTCAGAGGTACAAAGATATGAATGAGTAAGGTAACCAGGGATGGTAGAACAGCCTGGCTGCGAGGAAAATGGACTCTGGGGGATTTAATGGACGATGAGGCTAGAGAAGTAGTTTGGTTCCAGATTGTGGAGGCCATTTATAATCTGTGAAGTTTGGACTTCAGCCTGGCAAAATGTGAAAGAAACTTGAGCTAGTCATTAGAGAAAGGGAGATGATAATGGGGAAAGAGGAGAGAGACTTGGCAATAAAAAGAAAAAAGACTGAGGGGTCAGCAAGTTTGTTTGTTTAACAGGTATTTGTTGAGCACCTGCTAAGTAGGAGGTATATTCCAGGTCCTGCCGAAACAGCAATGAGCAGCACAAAGTTCCTATTCACAGGGAACCCGTATTCTAGTTTGGAGAGAGGCAATAATAAATTAATATTGTGAGGAAGAAAAATAAGGCAGGTAAAGGGGATAATGATTGACTGGGGGGGTCTGCTGTTTTATATGGAATTACCAGGAAGGTCTTTCAAGGGGGGAACTTAAAAATTGAGCAGAGAACCTCATAAGACTGAAGAGGCAAGTCATTCAGATATATGGGGGGAAAGTGTTGCAGACAAAGGAAGTGGCAAAGGAAGGAAGATTCTGGGGGTGTGAAAGACACTTGTTCTGCTCAAGAAGAGCTAGAGGATCAGTTTGGCTGGGATGTGGTGAGCAGTGAGTGGGTGATGGGAGATGAGGTTAGAGAGGGTTTGGTGAGACAGACTTGTAGGCCATAGCTAAGACTTGACATTGTACTGGACGAGGAACGAGAGGCCTTGGAGAGATTAGAGCAGGACAGTAACAAGGTAGTAAAGTTATTGTTTTCCCCTGAGTGCTGACACTGGGAGATCCTGCATTGAAGGTACAAGGAGAGAGATGATAGGAAAAGTTAGGGAGCAGGTCTCAAAATAGAAGTGAAATAATGAAAAACATTGCTTTGGCATGTAAAAATGATTCTTCTGGAGCACGGTTTGAGAGAGGAGGAGGGAACGTGATCCATGGTTGGATGAAGTGCCTTATCTGTACAGACAGCCACTTGCAGTGGGGTCTCCTCTGTCTCTGTGCCGAGCCACAGCCTCCAGAAGGCAAACTGTTCTCTGTTGGCTTTTCACCCTCTGCTGCTGACTGTCCCATCCCTCTTTTTATCTGGCAGTTCCCCAAGTACTGGTGGATACTTAATGTATTTTGATACCATTCATTTCTCAGTTGGCAGCAGATGCATTCAGTCCTTTTTGAAACCTTCCAGAATTGGTAGTTAACACTGGCTTAAATCACAACTTAAAATGACTTAATTTCATTACAACTGATTTTATTTTTAAATTAAAAAAAAGTTCTAATTGTTAAAATTTTTATTAGAGTCATCATAATTGAAGCTAAAAATTGAAAAGATTATAAACGAAACTCATAAATATTACTTGGTGCAGATATAGTGATATAGGTTATCAAAAATGATTTCCAAATTGGTTATGTTATCAGATTAGCAATAAATAAGCTTTTATGAATGATGACATATTTTGTAAATGATTATTTGGTTGCCTAGATTATAGTATTTGATTGAAAGAGTTTAGCTTCTATACCTCTGCAGTTAAATATTCATATCTGTAAAGAGGTAACTGGTTCATTTATAGAATTCATGAAAAGGCAAAATAGCATAACATGTAGTAATTTGATTTTCCTTAAATAGATACCTGGGACTGTATTGCTACCTGTTTCTTCATAGACACAGCTCACAATGTAATTGATTATATTGATACAATATGGAAAATACTCAAGCCAGGTGGAATTTGGATAAATCTAGGTAAGTTCCTCAGTATTTATTAGAACTTATACATTAATCTGAGTACTTATAGCTGTTGTGCCTTTGGTAACTTCACACACAGTACTAAATATTCACAAAGGTTGTCATTATGTGGTACTTTTGGTTTTTTAAATAATATATTTTTAATCGGAGGATAATTGCTGTATAATATTGTGTTGGTTTCTGCCGTACCTCAACATGAATCAGCCATATGTCACATATGTCCCCTTCCTCCTGAACCTCTCTTCCATTTCCACCCCATTCAACCCCTCTATGTTGCCACAGAGCACCAGGTTTGAGCTCCCTTCATCATACAGCAAATTGTCACTGGCTATCCATTTTATATGTGGCAATGTATATTTTTCCATGCTACTCTTAATTTGTCCCACCCTCTCCCTCCTCGGCTGTGTCCACAAGTCTGCTCACTATGTCTGTGTCTCCACTGTGGCTCTGCAAATAGGTTCATCAGTACTGTCTTTCCGGACTCCATATACATGCGTTGATATACAATATTTGTTTTCCTCTTTCTGACTTACTTCAATGCATTTTTTTATGGCTGAGTAATATTCCATTATATATGTACCACAGCTTCTTTATCCATTCATCTATCAGTGGACATCTAGGTTGCCTCCATATCCTAGCTCTTATAAATAGTGCTGCAGTGAACATAGGGGTAAATATGTCTTTTCCAGTTATGGTTTTGGAACCATAGTGGGATTGTTGGCGTTGTATGATGTTTTCATTCCTCACTTTTTTAAGGAATCTCCATACGGTTCTCTATAATAGCTGTATCAATTTACTTTCCCACCACATCCCTCTTTTTATCTGGCAGTTCCCCAAGTACTGGTGGATACTTAATGTATTTTGATACCATTCATTTCTCAGTTGGCAGCAGATGCATTCAGTCCTTTTTGAAACCTTCCAGAATTGGTAGTTAACACTGGCTTAAATCACAACTTAAAATGACTTAATTTCATTACAACTGATTTTATTTTTAAATTAAAAAAAAGTTCTAATTGTTAAAATTTTTATTAGAGTCATCATAATTGAAGCTAAAAATTGAAAAGATTATAAACGAAACTCATAAATATTACTTGGTGCAGATATAGTGATATAGGTTATCAAAAATGATTTCCAAATTGGTTATGTTATCAGATTAGCAATAAATAAGCTTTTATGAATGATGACATATTTTGTAAATGATTATTTGGTTGCCTAGATTATAGTATTTGATTGAAAGAGTTTAGCTTCTATACCTCTGCAGTTAAATATTCATATCTGTAAAGAGGTAACTGGTTCATTTATAGAATTCATGAAAAGGCAAAATAGCATAACATGTAGTAATTTGATTTTCCTTAAATAGATACCTGGGACTGTATTGCTACCTGTTTCTTCATAGACACAGCTCACAATGTAATTGATTATATTGATACAATATGGAAAATACTCAAGCCAGGTGGAATTTGGATAAATCTAGGTAAGTTCCTCAGTATTTATTAGAACTTATACATTAATCTGAGTACTTATAGCTGTTGTGCCTTTGGTAACTTCACACACAGTACTAAATATTCACAAAGGTTGTCATTATGTGGTACTTTTGGTTTTTTAAATAATATATTTTTAATCGGAGGATAATTGCTGTATAATATTGTGTTGGTTTCTGCCGTACCTCAACATGAATCAGCCATATGTCACATATGTCCCCTTCCTCCTGAACCTCTCTTCCATTTCCACCCCATTCAACCCCTCTATGTTGCCACAGAGCACCAGGTTTGAGCTCCCTTCATATACAGCAAATTGTCACTGGCTATCCATTTTATATGTGGCAATGTATATTTTTCCATGCTACTCTTAATTTGTCCCACCCTCTCCCTCCTCGGCTGTGTCCACAAGTCTGCTCACTATGTCTGTGTCTCCACTGTGGCTCTGCAAATAGGTTCATCAGTACTGTCTTTCCGGACTCCATATACATGCGTTGATATACAATATTTGTTTTCCTCTTTCTGACTTACTTCAATGCATTTTTTTATGGCTGAGTAATATTCCATTATATATGTACCACAGCTTCTTTATCCATTCATCTATCAGTGGACATCTAGGTTGCCTCCATATCCTAGCTCTTATAAATAGTGCTGCAGTGAACATAGGGGTAAATATGTCTTTTCCAGTTATGGTTTTGGAACCATAGTGGGATTGTTGGCGTTGTATGATGTTTTCATTCCTCACTTTTTTAAGGAATCTCCATACGGTTCTCTATAATAGCTGTATCAATTTACATTCCCACCAACAGTGCAGACATTTCTCCAAAGACATACAGATGGCTAATAAACACATTAAAAGGTGCTCAACATCACTCATTATTAGAAATGCAAATCAAAACTACAATGAAGTATTAACTTCACACTGGTCAGAATGGCCATTACCAAAATATTTACAAACGATAAATGCTGGAAAAGGTGTGGAGAAAAGGGAATTCTCTTGCAATGTTGTACACGTTTTAAAACCTCCATAGTTTCCTTTAGATTGCATTCTAGTTGGTAGTGCAGTTCCTCCAATCATAGCTAGTGGAACCCCCAAAAGTTATATATTCATACTAGCTCAGTCTCATAGCAGCCAAAATTTCAAAGAGGCAGTGGTGGTTTAGTAACTAAGTCATGTCCAACTCTTGCGACCCCCATGGACTGTGGCCCACCAGCCTCCTTTGTCCATGGGATTCTCCAGGCAAAAATACTAGAGTAGGTTGCCATTCCTTCTCCAAGGGATCTTCCTGACTCAGGAATCAAACCCAGGACTTCTGCATTGCAGGCAGTTCTTTACTGACTGAGCTACAAGTGAAGCCCACAGAGATACTAATTATTAATTCAATGATAATCATCCCCTCATCTTCCCAATTCTCCACTCCATGGAAAAATAGCACTTCTGTTCAGGAGAGAGTGGTCTTTTAAAATTTCTGTAATGAAACATTTGAGGGGAAGCACTTAATCTCTCCCATGAAATCCTCCTCTCCAGTATATATATATGTATGGGGAAAGAGTAGGTATGATAACTTATGTATCTCACTTAAATTTAAGAAAGAGTAGAAATATAATTTCATTTACACAAAAACCTTTTTACTGCATCCTGTTGCTGGTTGCTAGAAATCTTGAGTATGACATAGTCCTTTCCATCTGGAGCCTAAGGAAAATTGCACATTTTATCCTGTTCCTTTAAAATAAAGGGGACATAATGATACTCAAGATAAACATACTTTTGTTTTTTAGTAAGATAGATAATCCTTATTAAGAAAGACTGTATACATAAAAGTCAAGTAAATATTGAGTCCTTGGTCTTCAGTATTGGTGTAGTTCTGTTGGTAGGTTCTGTTACTTGCTCTTTTTAATGATTTAGCTTGCCAGAGATGTAGTCAGTAGGTTTAAGCCTCCAGGTCATAGTAGGTCTTTTCCAAACTTCTTTTTAGAAGTCCATAGGACAGATGAGAGCAGCATAATATATAACCATGATGTGAAGCAAGTATCTCAAACTTTGAGTCTTCCTTAAAAGAAAAGTACTCCTTTTCTGAAGGAATGACTGAAAGATAGCATTACCAGCTGGGGATTTGCTTCCTTATGGTTAGGCATAATGTTGGCCACTTAAAAAATACCTGTGTAGTCTCAGAACAACCATATATTGAAATGAAGTTTACTGTATAGTTGAAGAAACTGAATCTTGGGTTAAGTAACTAGCAGAAAAGTTGTGGCATTTATATATGGCAGATGGGCTGACAGCCCAGATCCAATGCCTTGACTGCCTAGTCAGCTACCTCTGCAGGCTTGCACTGGGTCAGGCTATAACCTTTATTCTGACTGTGTGTTTATGTGTCTAAAATTTTTTTCATACCAGTTATTGAGTTATGTGACGTTCTATGTATTTCCAGAGCATTTGACTTAACTTTCATAGGAACAGCTTTTCTTTTTGAACATTTATTGGTTTATTAATATTTTATTAAGTTATATAATAACAACAGTTACAACTGCCTGGAGCAAATACATGTGGCCCTTGCTAAGTATACTGCCAAGGTCCAGCCTCAGCAGAGTCTAGGGATATCTTCAGGATGGATGGTGTCAGCAGATGAAGAAAGATAGATAAAGAGATAAGGAAAGAGACACGGGGTGACCAAGCATTTTTGGTGTTCGAGGTCCATTTACTTTATTTTTGGGGGGGCTTTTATACCCTGAGTAATACAGCAAGGTGAAAAATGCAGAGTCAACTCAACGTTTTATTAGTAATAATTTTTATCGATATCAGGTTCCCTTCCGCAAGAGTCCCACTTTTTACACATCATCTTTTTGTTTCGGAGGCCTGTTGATATTCTATGACCTCTTTTTGATAAAAGTTGGTCAGCCAGAACAATGATTTTCCCTTAAAGTGTTTTTTTTTTTTTTTAATTTTTAGCCTGTGTCACCCTTAAAGTACAGACTGACATTTTTATGGAGCAAAGATTCAGCGGGTTACAGCAAAGAAAGAATTTATTAACTCAAAGTCTAAAGTTGCTAATGCTAAGGCTATTACCTGTTTCTTCTACATCCTGACTATATGCACTCCCAAGAACACAATGGATAAGGGATGTGAGAACTTGGCAGCAAGCATAGGCTCAACAATGTTGCAAGAGTCTGGATAAATCTGCCCAGTAAGTTAGAATGCTAACAGGGGGGTTTGAAACACTCTTTTTATGCCTAGGAGATTTATAAACTAAAGCCTTAAGTTAACTCTTTCTAGAGAAAGGTGTTTGGGGCACCCCCCTGCTAATGTCAGAAGAGTTGGTGAAAGACATAAAATAGTAAGAAAGACAGATTCTGGTTTGGGGGTAGATGCTCGAGCAAATCCAGGGGGTCCGTCGAGTCCTGAGGCGTTGTTCTCAGGCTCTTCCACATGACCTTGTCATGGGTCGGAGGGCCTAGGGATTCCCTCTAGTCCTGTATGACCTTGTCATGGGTGGGATCTCCCGGCAGTATACTGTTTGATAAGAGTAGATGTGCTGAGGTGTGGCCTGTGGTCTGTCATTGGCATCACAGTTAATTCAGCATGTTTGTTAAGGATATCAGTTAAGAGGGCTTGCACTCTTCTTACCAGGGAGTTTCTCTTATGCTCCAAGCCAGTGTGTCCAACTTGGATGCACCACAGATGCTTCCTAATGCATGTGTCTGGAGGAAATGATGCCCATTCTTCACCCTTGCCTTTTCTGTTCCATCATCTACTCAGATTTCCCCAACCAGAAAACTGGTCTAGGCCTTTAACCTCTCTTCTCCATCTGCATCTAGTCAGTCTGTAAGCTTTACCTCCTAAAACTCCTTAGTGGGTCTTACATCTTTTTTTAACCCAGGGTTTCTCAATCTCTGTACTTGTAAGTTATCTTCAATGCTTTACACTCCTTTTAGTTCTCCATTTACCACCAGAGTGATCTTCCCAACGTGCAAATCTATTCTTATCAGATCTCTCCTGCATAAAAGTCTAGCTTTGTTGGTAACCTAAACCCTTCAGGATGTGTATAGTGCGTTTTGTGATCTCTCTTCTGTCTTGTGCCTCAGCTTCATTTTTTTGTTTTGACTGCCATTCCTTGTCCTGACCTCAGGTACTAGTCTTCTGACCTAGAAAGCCCTTTCTCTTTCCTCTCGATTTTCATTTGGCTCTTCCCTATGTGTGCTCTTTAACACTCTGCTCAGGAGATCCTGTCATATTGGGTTAAATATTATGTTATTTCTCTTCTATACTCTGACAAGTTTGTCAACATTTAATGCATTGTGGTGTAGGCACTCATCATTTTGTTTTCCCTCCTAGTTTCTAAGTTTCACAAGGGTAGGAATCTAGTGCTTCTTCCTTACTTGGAGTTAACTGTTATCTGTATGAATGGATGTATTGCTTTAGAATTTGAAATAAGGGTGAAATTAATTTTAAGATGCCACAGAAGATTGACTGGCTGCTAAGAGACATGGTGATAAGATGGCATTTACATTGGTAAATTCATAACATTCCTGAGGTTTGGGCTTCAGTCATGTAGACTTGGAAAATTAGTTTTATCTGTAAACTGAGAATGTGTCCCTAGCCCCTTGGGGACAGTTTCAGTCTAACTTATGCAGATGACACCACCTTTACGGCAGAAAGTGAAGAAGAACTAAAGAGCCTCTTGATGAAAGTGAAAGAGGAAAGCGAAAAAGTTGGCTTAAAGCTCAACATTCAGAAAACTAAGATCATGGCATCTAGTCCCACCCTTTAATGGCAAATAGATGTGGAAACAGTGACAGACTAATTTTTCGGGCTCCAAAATCATTGCAAATGTTGACTGCAGCCATGAAATTAAAAGATGCTTGCTCCTTGAAAGAAAAGTTATGAACGACCTACACAGCATATTAAAAAGCAGAGACATTACTTTGCCAACAAAGGTCCATCTAGTCAAGGCTATGGTTTTTCCAGTAGTCATGTATGGATGTGAGTGTTGGACCACAAAGAAAGCTGAGCGCCAAATAATTGATGCTTTTGAACTGTGGTGATGGAGAAGACTCTTGAGAATCCCTTGGACTGCAAGGAGATCCAGCCAGTCCATCCTAAAGGAAATCAGTCCTGCCTGAATATTCTTTGGAAAGGCTGAAGCTGAAACTCCAATACAGTGGTCACCTAATTCAAAGAACGGACTCATTTGAAAGACCCTGATGCTTTGAAAGATTGAGGGCAATATGAGAAGGGGACGATAGAGGATGAGATGGTCGGATGGCATCACCAACTCAACGGACATGTTCAGTTCAGTTCAGTCGCTCAGTCGTGTCTGACTTTGCGACTCCATGAATCACAGCACACCAGGCCTCCCTGTCCATCACCAACTCCCGGAGTTCACTCAGACTCATCTCCATTAAGTCAGTGATGCCATCCAGCCATCTCATCCTCTGTCGTCCCCTTCTTCTCCTGCCCCCAATCCCTCCCAGCATCAGAGTCTTTTCCAATGAGTCAGCTCTTCGCATGAGGTGGCCAAAGTACTGACGTTTCAGCTTTAGCATCATTCCTTCCAAAGAAATCCCAGGGTTGATCTCCTTCAGAATGGACTGGTTGGATCTCCACTGCCCCCAATCCCTCCCAGCATCAGAGTCTTTTCCAATGAGTCAGCTCTTTGCATGAGGTGGCCAAAGTACTGGTGTTTCAGCTTTAGCATCATTCCTTCCAAAGAATACCCAGGGCTGATCTCCTTCAGAATGGACTGGTTGGATCTCCTTGCAGTCCAAGGGACTCTCGAGTCTTCTCCAACACCACAGTTCAAAAGCATCAATTCTTCAGCACTCAGCCTTCTTCACAGTCCAACTCTCACATCCATACACAACTACTGAAAAAACCATAGCCTTGGCTAGACGGACCTTAGTTGGCAAAGTAATGTCTTTGCTTTTGAATATACTGTCTAGGTTGGTCATAACTTTTCTTCTAAGGAGGAAGCATATTTTAATTTCATGGCTGCAATGGACATGAGTTTATGTAAACTCTGGGAGTTGGTGATGGACAAGGAGGCCTGGCGTGCTGCAGTTAATGGGGTTGCAAAGAGTCAGACATGACTAAGCAACTGAACTGAACTGAATTGATGCTTATATAGACCAGAATGTCAGTATATTCATATGTAATGGGAAATATGCTTACTAGCCATTCTGGAATACTAAAAAGTTATATTGGAAGTTAAATTATAATGGAAAATTTGCCATAGTGTATGAAATTAGAGTTGGGAATATTATTAACTTATAAAATGCTCTGAGGGGTGTTTAAGGTTCTCACTTGAATGTTTTCCAGGTTTAGGAGAACTAGTGAGCTTTTCAAGGGAACTGTTATGTTTGCATACATCCTTTGGGAAAGGCTCTGATTTTGCAAAATGCAGAAAAAATGCCTATGCATCCTGTTCTTCGGTTTTTCATTGTGCCTGCTGCTGCTGCTGCTGCTAAGTCGCTTCAGTTGTGTCCGACTCTGTGCAACCCCATAGACGGCAACCCAGCAGGCCCCTCTGTCCCTGAGATTCTCCAGGCAAGAACACTGGAGTGGGTTGCCATTTCCTTCTCCAGTGCATGAAAGTTGTGAAAAGTGAAAGTGAAGTCACTCAGTCGTGTCCGACTCTTCGCGACTAGTACCCCTTAAATGCATTTATATGTAATTTAGTTTTAAAAGTGGAGGTGCAGAAGTGTGTGTGTGTAGAAGTGTGTGTGTGTATGGGTCTGTGTGTGTACGCTTATGCCCTGATAAATGGAAGGCAGGCAGTTATCAAAGTGAATCTACCTTCATCTGGAAGAATTAACAAGTACCAAAGGAGATCTTTGTAATGAGAAATGGAGCCTATTAGAGTTTAAAGCACTGTAAAGCTACAGAATTTTTAAAAACATGAAAGATTGCCTGTAAAAGGTAGATTGGACACATACATTAGTTCCTCACTGAGATCATGTTAACAGTTTAAATGTGGATAAAGAATGGCAGAATGTCATCAGGGGACAAAAGAATGTAACAATATTTCAGAAGATAGGGTAGGTCGATAAGTTTTGCAAAGAAACCAGTGTGAATACAGCCAGTTGACCTGGATTAACCATAGAAAATAAGACAGCAAATGAAACAAACAGAAATTGAAAGTCTATATGTAGGGAATAGCTGACCCCTTCTAAGACACCCACCTTATTATGTGCATTTCCAGACCATGCTCAGCCAGGAGACCAGAAATTTATTTCACTGGAAAAAGTGAATAGAAAAGGAGCAGAATATATGAAAGCATGGCCTAATAAAGAGTGAGGATGAAATATAGGACAGAAAAGAAGAAGATCAATTAAAAGTCTGCATTGGAAAATGATTGGACCTTGACCACCAGTTACCCTACTTCTACCCACAACACCTCCCTACCCTGCCTATAAAGCTTTTTGCTGGGGTTTGGGTACTGGCTGTCTGTTTTGCATGGATATAAGCCATGTTTCTTTAAGTGAGCATATTAATATAGTTACTGAGCTTTTAAATAATTGTATGGTGGATCTTTTTCTCTTAAATCCTTTCTGTATATTTATGTTTTAGATGTATCTCTTATATACAACATATAGTTAAATATTGCTTCCCTGGTGGCTCAGCTGGTAAAGAATCCACCTGCAATGAGGGAGACTTGGGTTCAATCCCTGGGTTGGGAAGATCCCCTGGAGAAGGGAACGGCTACCCACTCCAGATTCTGACCTGGAAAATTCCTTGGACTGTGTAGTCCATGGGGTCACAAAGAGTTTTACACATCTGAGTGACTTCTACTTCACTTCATCTAGTTTAATAATCACTGTCTCTAAATTGGAACTTTTAGAACCTTAAGGATATAAATGATTTAAATAAACTTATCCCAGATTCAGTAAAATGGGATCTCCTTCAAGCTGGCTCCTGTGTCCTTTTGACATATCCCTGCCATTGTCTGAGCATCTTCTTTCTGGCATAACTAGGTATTCTGGGCTCATCTTTCACTTTTTCTGCCAGTTTTTCCAAGGATTCATGGTTCCTTTTAGTGGGGAATGGTATTTAGAAACGAAATTCTGGATTCTCCCACTGTCATGGTGTTGCTTCTAGGCCTTTTTATAAGTATATGTATGTATCCTTCTGTGTCTATCATGTTTATAGACCATGAGTTTATGCTGATACTTCTAGTTCCATAGCAACTCTAGGTATGGAGTACAAAGTTGGCATATAGCTTTCAGCACATTTAAGGCGTCATTCCAGCAGCTTCTATTTTTGTTGTTTAGAATTCAGCTATTTTAATTGTTGCTTCTTTGAGTAATCAGTTTTGATTTTTAAGATTTTCACTTTGTAGTTCTTTCAGGCTCAATATTATATGCAGATGTGAATTGTTGTTTTTAAAAACTATATACTTTGTTGGCCTACCTGAGTCTGTAAAAAATTTTTTCATCAGTTCTGAAAAATCTTAGCTTAAAGCAGATCTCCACTTGCCAATATGAGACAAGGGTAGCATCAAAATAAAGAATAACAGTTATTATTTCTTTGTATACCTCCTCTCCCACATTCTTTTTCTCTTCTTCTGGAAATGCAGTCAAATGTACTGTCGAGCTTGTCACTCACAAAACTTTCACTTTGCTTTACTTGCTATTTTTTTCTTGTTTTGGTCTGTCTGTCCTGCGTTCTAGGTAATTTATTCTGACCTGTCTTCCCATTCACAATTTTTTTCTTTCACTGTGTCTAATATCTATTTCTTTTCTATTTGGTGGGGACTTCATGTGTGTGCGGGGGAGGTTATTTTTATTATTTTGTTTGTATGTTTTTGGTTAGCTATGCCATTTAAGAATGTTCTCTTCTCTGCATATGTTTTCTCGATAGTCTTTTACTTCTCTGAAAATAGTGTATTTTGTACAATAATTGTAATATCTCACATCTTTGCAAGTCAGCCTCTGCTTTCTCTTGTTCCTGCTGGCTCTTGCTTATAGTTGTTTGATTCACTGGGCTATAAGATTGAAAACTGTACATGTAATATCTCATTCTAATGCATCAAGGAAAGACTGTAAGGAGATACATTAAGTTTTTAAGTGGTTATCTGTGTTTACTAGGATTAGACATGGGTTTGGTTTTATGTTATTCATGTTATTTTAGCTTTCTGTTATTGAGCTTACATTATACTTAAAGTCAAGGAAAAAATGTTTCTTTGCTTCTGTTATTGCCATTAAAAAAAGTGAAGACAAAATGGATTAAAGACCTAAATGTAAGAACAGAAACTATAAAACTCTTAGAGGAAAACAGAGGCAGAACACTCAATGACATTAATCAAAGCAAGATCCTCTATCACCCACCTCCCAGGGTAATGGAAAGAAAAACAAAAGTAAACAAGTGAGACCTAATTAAACTTAAAAGCTTTTGCATAGGAAAGGAAACTATAAGCACAGTGAAAAGACAACCCTAGGAATGGGAGAAAATAATATCAAGTGAAACAACTGACAGAAGATTAATTTCTAAAATATACAAGCAGCTCATAAAACTCAGTACAAGAAAAACAAACAACCCAGTGAAAAAGTGAGGTAAAGACCTAAACAGACATTTCTCCAAAGAAGACATACAGATGGCTAACAAACACATGAAAAGATGCTCAACATGGCTCATTATTAGAGAAATGCAAATCAAAACCACAATGAGATATCACCTCACACTGGTCAGAGTGGCCATCATCAAAAAGTCCACAAGTAATAAATGCTGGAGAGGTTGTGGAGAAAAGGGAACGCTCTTGTACTGTTGGTGGGGATGTAGATTGATACAGACACTATGGAAGACAGTATGCAGATTCCTTAAGAAACCAGGAATAAAACCACCATATGACCCAGCAATGCCACTCCTAGGCATATACCCTGAGGAAACCAGAGTTGAAAAAGACACATGTATCCCACTGTTGATTGCAGCACTATTTACAATAGTTAGAACATGGAAGCAACCTAGATGCCCAGTGACAGATGTATGGATAAAGAAGTTGTGGTACATATACACAATGGAATATTACTCAGCCGTTAAAAACAACGCATTTGAGTCAGTCCTGATGAGGTGGATGAACCTAGAACCTATTATACAGAGTAAAGTGAGTCAGAAAGAGACAGATAAATATTGTATTCTAACGCACATATACAGAATCTAGAAAAATGGCTCTGAAGAATTTATTTACAGGGCAGCAATGGAGAAACAGACATCGAGAATAGACTTAGGACATGGGGAGATGGTGAGATGTATAGAAAGAGAAACATGGAAACTTATATTACCATATGTAAAATAGATAGCCAATGGGAATTTGCTGTGTGACTCAGGAAACTCAAAGATGAGCTCTGTATCAACCTAGAGAGGTGGGATTGGGAGGGAGATGGGAGAGAGTTTCAAAAAGGAGGGGACATATGTATTCCTATGGCTACTTATATTACCATATGTAAAATAGACAGCTAATGGGAATTTGCTGTGTGACTCAGGAAACTCAAAGATGAGCTCTGTATCAACCTAGAGGGGTGGGATTGGGAGGGAGATGGGAGAGAGTTTCAAAAAGGAGGGGACATATGTATTCCTGTGGCTGATTCATGTTGAGGCTTGACAGAAAACAGCAAAATTCTGTAAAGCAATTATCCTTCAATAAAAAATTTTTAAAAGTGTGAAGAGACAGGAGAATTGAGAAAATAAAGAACTCCTTCAGGATTGTGATAGTGTTTTATTCATCTTTATATATTCAGTGCCAGGCATTTGCTTGGTGCTTGATAAACATTGGGGACTTCCTTGGTGGTCCAGTGGTTAAGACTTTGTTCTTCCACTGCAGGGGGTGCAGGTTCAGTGCCTGGTTGGTGAACTTACATCTTGCATGACTTGTGGCATGGCCATAAAGTCAAATTTAAAAAATAAAAATTTAAAAATAGTAAAGAATGAGCATAATAAATGTGAAAAAAAGATAGTGTTTTATTCATCTTTATATATTCAGTGCCAGGCATTTGCTTGGTGCTTGATAAACATTGGGGACTTCCTTGGTGGTCCAGTGGTTAAGACTTTGTTCTTCCACTGCAGGGGGTGCAGGTTCAGTGCCTGGTTGGTGAACTTACATCTTGCATGACTTGTGGCATGGCCATAAAGTCAAATTTAAAAAATAAAAATTTAAAAATAGTAAAGAATGAGCATAATAAATGTGAAAAAACTGCTCAGCCTCAAGGAAATGCAGGTGAAATTATCCGTGGCCTATCATTTTCCTCTTGCCAAATTAGCAAATACTTAGTTTAATAAAAATACTTAGTGTGCTTTTTCTTTATAATTTAGATTTTTTGAGGAGGGATATAAGTTGACACTAAATTCACTTTTTTGAAATGTATAACTTGAAGTATTTTGGAAGCTTGATAATCATGCAGCCATTACATCTATCAAGATAGGGAACATTTCTATCACTCGCCCGAAAAAGGTCTCTTCTGACCCTTTGTAGTCAGTTCTCTCATCTTCAGTATCTGGTAGGTAGTGCTCTGTTTTACATTGTTACAGTTCTCCCTTTGCCAGAAAACCATATAAATAGAATCATATAGTAAGTTGCTTTTTGTGTCTGGCATCCTTCATTTAGCATAATGCTTTTGAAATTCATCCATTTTGTTGCATGTACCAGTGGCTTTTTTCTTTTTTATTGCTGAGTAATATTTCATTGTATGGATATACTACATTCTATTTATTCTTTGACTGGCTGATGGACATTTGGGTTGTTCCCAGATTATTACAATTATGAATAAAGTTGCTATAAACCTTCATGTATAAACCTTTGTGTAGCCACAAGGTTTCATTCCTACTGGTGGAATTGCTGGGTCATATGTGGAACATGCATGTATAACTTTACAACAGACCGCCAACCAGTTTTCCAGAGTGACTGTACCATTGCATTCCCACCCCTTATTAAGTAAGGTGTTAAAACAAGTACTTAATTGCAATTGTGAGTGAAAAGTACTATGTCTCTATTGGAAAGCATTTTGGCAGTCTGAATCAAGTTAGTAAAAATATTTACTCTCTTTGACCTAGAAACTCCACTGCAAGGCATATCTTTGTAATATATCTCTGAAATATAAGCAGATATGTTTGTTGAAGTACCATTTGTAATAGGAGACTGAAAAATACAAAGCAACTGTAATGGTTGTCTTCAGGTGGTAAAATTACAGATGATTACATTCAGTGCTGTGCTGGGCATTATAGTGGATTAAAAAGAAACATAAGACATGTTCCTTTGTTCATGTAGCTTGTAATGAAACACGTTAGTAGAAGTACAATATGGTCTGAGTCTGTAAGAAGTATAGGAATGTGTTTATGTAAATGTTATAAAACAGTACTGATGGAGTTCTTCAAATAACAGAGGAGGAATAACATATACTTTAGTACTGGAGATACTTGGCTGTGAGGCTCTGCATTCTTTAAAAAAGAATGCTTCAAAAGCTTTGGGATGATCTTGGATACAACAGGTGCTCAGTAAATGGTAGCACCTTCCATTTTTACTAGTACTAATAAAATTTAACAGGAACTTAACTTGGATAGAGTAGTTTGGTGGGGAATCATTACTATCTTTTGAAAAGAACACTAATATATAAATTATAGTTATTTAATTCTAGTGGTTTGTGTGCAGTAGAAAAAAAAAAGAAAAACCTTTTAACCCTAGCTAAGTTCCACAGAGTGGTCAGCAGTTTGGGAACAGCAATTTTGTCTTGTTTGTTGCTTTTATCTCTTGTGCCTATTAACACATGGTAAGAGGAGTGGGATAGGGTGGGGGTGTGTGAGTTGGTCTCAGGATTTATAATTAACCCAATGAAAATAAAAAGAAGATTGTCTAGTCCCTTAGTAAAACTGGAATGATAATGTTACCTGGATGAAGTGGATAGATTGGGCAAAATGTGAGATTTAAAAGAATGGAATATCTGGTTTGAGTCAGATGACAGTTCCTTGGATATCTAGAGTGAGAGAATAGTAAAGGAGGTCATTTTAAAAAGTTGTAATAGTTGTGGTTAACCTAGCACCTTCTGTAAGCATGGTGTGTTACATCACATTAAAGTCATGTTACAGATGGGGAAGAATTAGTTGGTGTTAGCGCTGGAATGTTAACTGTGCTTAAAAAAAGCCAGCTGTAAGTGGTCCATTGATTAGGACTTAGAACATTTATACTGTGGTGGCCTGGGTTCAGTCACTGGTTGAGGAACTAGGATCCCACAAGCCGTGCAGCACAGCCAAAAAAAAAAAAAAAAAAGCCAGCTCTAGTATCACCTTTTCCTTCCAAGCATGACTTCCATGCCTATAACTCTCCATCCCCCCTTACCCCTACACTTTTTCCTGCCCAGTCTGGCTTGAAGACCCTTCTCTGTTTTCACGAAAAGTTTGTAACTGCAGTTTTGCATATACTTATGGAATTACAGTTACAGGATACCCTTGTATTTTGGGGACCTGATATTCTGTGATTCAGCTACTCCTTCAGGAACTTACAGAGTTACAGGTGTAAAGCCCATGATGTGGAGAATCAAAGTGCAAGGCTGTTACACCAGAGGGACTCACTCCCTGTGAATGTAGGCCCGGCACTCAAATGGCAAAGTTTTAAGGGATACTTGTCTTTCGCAAATATAACAGTTCTTTACTCCTCCTTTTTATGTTTCATCCTCTGCCCAACTTATTACTTAACTTGGGAGTTCAGTTTAAACAGCTAGTGGTGCATGTTTATATTTAAGTAGTTCCATAATATCTTTAAATTATAGGTCCTCTGCTGTACCACTTTGAAAATTTGGCGAATGAACTTTCCATAGAATTGAGCTATGAGGATATAAAAAATGTTGTTCTGCAGTATGGATTCCAGTTAGAGGTAAGGATGGAACGAGTATTGTTAAAGTTTAACTTTCAGAGCACTCAAACAGGAATGGTGATACCATGGCAATTACTGGCTTTACTTCTTAACCTCTTTTGTTAACCCATGAAGTGAAACTAATACTTCTTAGCTTTTAGAATTATAAGGATTTGGGATAATGTGTATGTAAGTGGAAAACTGTCATACCTACTGTAATCACCTTTCAATAAGTGGTAGCTGACCATTATCATAATACTGGCTTTTGTAGACAGATCGCACATAGATGGGATGGAGGTCAGATGTAAGAGGGATATTGTTTACTATATGTACTTTTGTACTGTGTGGTCTTCCCTTATGTGATTATAAGGATTCATGATACTTCGACTATTGTTTTAGTTTATTTAGAAGCATTCGATTCACTTAAAAAATAAACAGCAGGTTTGTTCTTAAAGATAAAAAGAAGCATTATAGTAGTTTAGAGTTCAGGCTCCAGAATTAAAAACTTCTTGAATGTGAATTCCAGTTTCACCACTTAATGTAGGTGTGACCTGTTGTTTGTAAATGAGATTACTTATAGTGCCAATCTTAGAGGGTACGTATGTGTAATAAATGAGTAATACACAGAATATGTTTAAAATAGCACTATCATTGTAGTTTTCATCATCATTATGATTACTGTTTGCATTTCAGGTGGAAAAAGAATCTGTCTTGTCAACGTATACTGTGAATGATCTATCCATGATGAAATACTACTATGAATGTGTTTTGTTTGTGGTCCGTAAACCACAATAACAGTCTCAAGTGATTATCATCAAGAAAAAAGTTTAAGAGCAAATGCTGAAATAAACAACTCAAAATCAACTATCATAATGACAGGACACAACCTCAAATCAGTGGTGCCTTCTTATTCCTAACAAAATTTAGAAATAGTGTCTATTTTCTTAATATGTCTATCGCTTTTTCAGAAATATACTGTGCCATGCATATTTGTACTACACAAGTAAAAATGGAGGAAATGTCTTCAGTATACTTTTTCCTTGAAGCCCAGAATTATCTTTCAGTAGAAAAAACTTTATTTCCAGTGTCTTCATGAAGCTGTCTATTAAGTCTGCCATATGAATAACTTATAGTATTGCAATCCATAAAAATCTCCCTTTTTTGTTGTTTTGTATGCATCGTACATGTTATTTTTAGAGTCTAAGGATCCTTTGTCACTTTCAACACCTGGAATTGGGATTTTGTTTACTTTGAACCTAAGCAATCTATACAGAAAATGTATATCCTTTTATCATTCAAATTATTTTATTTTCTAGCTCATCTGGACTTATAGTTAGCATCAAACATTTCATCTTTACAAAATGCTGAGTTTATAGGATCAAATTAGTCTTCTGGTCACACTAAGTTGAACACTTTGAAAGCATACTCATCATGGATCACTCTGAAATATATGAGATCTCAGCATTCTAAGTGAGGCACACAAGTATTTATTAAAGGTACTGCTAGGAAACTGGGAAAATAATAAAATCTGCCCATTTGAAATGTATAATTTCAAACTATAAATTTGTCAGTTAGATGTTTACAATA
>SJYC01068689.1:0-18204 GCA_006408675.1 Madoqua kirkii | reverse complement strand
CCGCTCCGGCTCGGGCCTCGGGGTCGCCGCTCTCCGAGACGGCGGGCTGCGCGGCGTCCGGGCTCTGGATCCGCCCGAAGCCCGGGGTCCGGGTCGGCGGGCGCGGCCGCCCGGCTGCTCGTGACGCGGGCGCCCCCTGCTGGTCGCCGCGTCCCCGCCGCCGCCAGGCTGGGGGAGACCGCGCGCCACGCGTCCCAGGCGGAGAGGCGCGCCTAGGAAAACCGTGGTCCTGGTGGGGACCCCAGCCGCTGCGCGCTCCCCGGCACGCAGGAAGACCCTCACACAGATTCCGCCCGCTCCCCGCCTCTCCTGAGCCTCTCAAAGCGATTCCTCCTTTATGTTTTGCCCCACCCTCCCTGTCTCGAACGGGCCTCACTCCCCAAAAATAGAGAGGAGCGCGGTGACCATGTCCCTCCCGCCTTTCCGAGTCTTTAATGGCCTGCAACGCGGCGGGGGGCGCACAAAGTGGACAGAGGCTCCCCACTCTCACTCCACGGTCCCACACCGTCCAGCCCGCTTCCACCCAGCCCGGTGGCCGCAGATCCCCTTTCCCAGCTCCTCTAAGCCTCGTAAAGGACAAGGGGCGTCAGCACCCCGTCCGCATCCCCCGCCCCGCAACTGCTCCGGGACACGGACAGACACACGCACGCGCAGGCCTGGGAAGCGCGGCTGCCCGTAGCACACCCACGGGCACACTCCCCACCTGCACCTCCAGAAATACGTCGGCCCAGGAGCCCCGGTCCTGTGTCTGGGACCGGCCACGCCCGCAACTTTGTCCGCACGGTTGCGACGCTTCCAGAAGCACACGCTCGCACCCTGCACGCGGGTTCCCAGGAGTGATCAGACTCAGCCCCGCGGAACCTGGACCACCTCGGGACTCAGGATCAGCCACGAGACCCCCGGCCTTCTGCCTGGCCCTCCCCAGCAAGGCGCGCGGTGGGACGCCGACGGTCACGCTGAACGGAGACAGGTCAGCACTAACGCGGGAAAGTGCGGCCCGGCCTGCTGGACGCTGCTCGGGACCTGCCGCCTCTTTCCCTCACCGAGAGCCGCGTGAGCCGCGCCGCAAAGTCGCGGGACGGCGCCGCTGCCGCCAGCTGAGGTCCGCCGCCTGGCCCTCACCTTGGTTCGGCGCCGCAGGAGGTGGCTGGTGAACCCCAGGATAATCTCCGAGTCCAGACAGAGCGCCCCCATCTCCAGCAGGCTGGGCACCTTGCGGGGCGCGCCACGGGGCGGCTCGGGCGGCCCCGGCAGCGCCATGGAGAAGCCGTGCCGAGCGCGGGGAGCGCAGCGCGGGGAGCTGGCCGGAGCTCCTCCCGCCGCTGCAGCCGCCGCCTCCTCCCCGCCCGCGCGCTCACTGGCCGCGCTCCCGCCGCCGCCGCGCTCCGCATGGGACCGCCCGCCAGGTCCCCAGTCCTCGGCGGCCCGCGCCCGCCGCCCCTGCGCTCGCTCCGTGCCGCGCGCCCCCGCGCTCCGGCCCCTCCCGCCCGCGCCGACAGCGCCCCCTTCCCCCGCGCGGCGAGCTAGACTCCCGGACACGCAGACTCGAGGAGCCGAGCGGGAGGCGAAAACCCTGCAGGCCATGGGGCGGAGGATGGGGGCCAGGACCTGGCCTGGGTCTGCACCCCTCTGCTTCGCGCGCCTCCTACTCGCTGCTTTGACTGCGAAGCACAACGACCGGGGCAGCGCCAAGCGGGATTCTGCCAAACCGACCTCCAATCCGCCCAGGGGACCCCGAATCTTGGGTCCCCGGTCCCTGGCCACGTGTAGGGAGCCCAGTGACCTTGCGATCTCCCCTCTGCCTGTAGCTACCCTGTCCGAGATCCCTCCTTGGAAGCCCTCCATCCCACACCGCAGCCTGAGCCTACGGACTCCCAAGGCCCGCCCCGCCAGGACCCCAGAGTGCTCCCACTCCAGGGACCGCGACTCCGCACCCATCTGCAGCCTTCTCTGCCCCTGACCTGGGCCCCTCCTGCCGATCCTGGGACTCACCACTGGCTGGAGGATCCCTGGTCTTCGCAGGGCCCGACCAAGGGTCGGAGTCAGTAGCAGGACCCTCGGGGAGCAAGGGGTGGATTCCACCGGAATACAACTCGGGCGAATCCCGGGTTCCTACTATGCGCAGCCCCCAGCCTCGCAGGTTGGCGGGCAGCCCCAAGGGGCGCAGGCCGGGCGGCAGGACGCCTGCCTGAGGAGGATGGCACCCCAGGACAGGGTAGACTAAATAAGTTAGGCCCACGGGGAGATCTTTGGGAGTCAAAGCAGAGGAGGGGGGTATTAGGGACCCTGCCAGGGGGAGATGAACCTGAGTAGGACCTGGAAGGTAAGCAGGCGCAGAGAGACGACCGAAGCCCCAAGGGCCTGGAGGTCTCAGTGCAGGGACCTTCCAGAGGCGCAGGCTCGCTATCGGCCTGACTGAGGCCGGGCCAGCCTCGCAGCCTCCTCTGCGCCCTGGGAAGGATCAAGACCTCTCGCCCCCGACTCTTCATCTGCCAGGAGACCCTGCTGCCTCCCGGAGTTCCGCTGCTGACATCCCTAGTGGCAGACGGAAGACTTTGTCTCCACCTGACTGCACCGATGGGCTCACCATAGACGCCTTATCTGCCGGGCGCAGGACTGCAGGAGCACTGCTCTGCCCACCGGGGCCTCGGGTCAGGTGAGACCCCCCCCGGGGGGAGCTGTCCGCCCCCCTGTCCTTGAGGCCAGCCCTGGCCTGGAGCAGAGATCGGGACAAGCCATGAAGGGGGCCAGAGTCCCCCCTCAGCCCCCTCCTCTCTGCTCCAGAAGGCCACCCCAGGGACCTCCCAGCCTCCTCCCTCTGGCTCGGACGGGCTCCGCAGAGGAGTGTCCGGCCTCCGCTGTCCTCCAGCACCCTGAGCCTGAGGGGGCTTCCTCCAGTGAGCCCTGCTCTTCTGGGAGGCGGCCACCACCACCTCGGTGGATTGATTAAAGCCATCATGGGTTTTTTTTTTAACATTTAATTTACCAAGCACACCACGGCCAGTCAGAGCGGTCCCCAGGGAAATCTAGGCCAAGGGAGCAAAAGAGAAAAACCGCTGCAATTGAGCAGGGCTCTGACAGGATTAATTGCGGGACTCAGCTTCCAATCAGACCCCACGTGGCAATATTTCAGGAAGGCGGGAGGACAGCAGGCTGCAGGGGTCAGACTCCTGAACTGGATATGGGGAGCCCAGGCCCAGGCTCACCATGCCACCATGGTCTGCTGAGAACACTGGAAACCCCCCCACACACACAGCGCCACATGCCACCCAAGTTCCTGCCAGCGGTTTCCAGCCCACCCCCAGCCAGCCTTTCAAAGAGGGGCCAAGCCCTTCCAGCCAGCAGTCTGAGAGCTGGGCAGCTGGGCAGGCACCTGCCCGGCATCCACACTGCACTTCAGCAGATGAACACCTGCAGCCGTCTCTCCGTGACGGTGGGAAACTGGACGCGTGGGGGGTGGGCAACAGACCCTAACAGTTGGTCCTTGGTGAGAGTAGACACAGGTCAGAGGCCGGGGCTCCTGGAAAGATGCCCAGTGCGAGCTGTGTGGCCAAGCGTGCGCTTCTAGAGAGCGCTGGTGCCCATCAAAGCCGGGCCTTTCCTGGGTGAGACGCTGCAGACAGGCGGGAGCTGCTGCCTCAGTGCAGAGGAGAGGCTGGGCCAGACAGAGGCCATGTGGTCTTACTCTCATCCACTTTTTAGCCACGAGTTTTGGTATTTAATCAAGAGGTCAGGAAGGGCTGGAGTGCCTACGCTGCCAGACACAAAATGCTCTGAGGTCTGAGACCTAGAACCACACTCAGCATGGAGCAGCCCCTCCTCCCCCTTCCACGGGCAGGATGGGGGAGGAAAAGCGGGCTTGCAACCTTCCCGGCCTCCCCACGTCTGGTCAGCTCCCCAGGCTCCCGGTCAGCCCCCATCCAGAAGGCTGGGCTCGCGTCTAGAGCGGGAATTTTGCCTCTGGAGGGCAGCCCATGATGACAACCCCATTGTGTCCGTGAGAGAAGCCTCAGCTCGGGGCCGGGCCCTGGCCAGGCTTTGTCCCTCCTCCTCCTCAGCTCCTGGGGTGGGGTGGGGCAGACTTTGGGTTGGGAGCAGGTCAGCCTTTTCGCCAGTTCTCCTGGGGTGGCTGAGTGTGTGACGCGGTTCAGGGTGGGGGGGGGCACTCATCTTATTCTCACAGCAACCCTAGAAGCGGGCACTGTTTCGATCCCTCCTACACAGGAGAGGAGACAGGCAAGGCGTGAAGTTGCCAGAATGCATCCCAGTCAGTCTGGATCGAGAATGCGTGCAGGGAACCCCTTCCCCCCGGGGCCTGGCCTCAGTAGTGCCGCTGTGCAGGGCAGGACAGGACCTTGGCCTGGGGGCTCCCCCTCTGTGGTCAGAAGAGGAAGTGAGGATGGTCAGCTCCCCCACCCCACCCGCACCCCGCGAGAGTGGGTGCCAGGGGCTGGCCCCCTGAAGAACAAGGACCTCAGAGGGGCCCGCTCTGCCCCCTTCCCGCCCTCCACCCTGCACCCCGCCCAGCAACCCAGGCCAGGAGGAGCCCCAGGCCCAGAGCGAAGGGACCCCCTCAGGCACGCTGGTTTCAGCACATCGGCCAGCGCCAGCAGACAGGCTCCAGCGGGCCCAGAACCGGCCCTCCACTTTCTACAAGTCAGCTGGGGTGGGCTCAGGGAAGGGCTGTGGACAAGGCAGGGGGGGCGGGGGCGCGCAGGTTCTGGGTGTTGGGTTTCCATCACCACCTGCTCATTCATTCACTCAGTTCAATCACCCTGGAGCCGTCCTTGACTCCTGCTGGCTCTCACCACCCTTGGGTCCTATCCATCAGCATTTCCTCTTCCTGCTCCCTTGACAGAATGTCCAGAGTCAGCCTGCTCTTCTCAGCCTGTGCTGCCTGGGCCCCGTCTCAGCCACTCACGTTTACTGCAGAGGCCTCTCTCTGGAGGCTCTGTGTCCACTGCCACTCCTTTGGATCTGGCCTCAACTCAGCAGCCAGGCGAGGCTTTCAGCAAGGGAGTGAGCTCACGCTGCTTCTGCTCACAGTCCCGGGAGCCCCCGCACCCCACAGACTCCTCGCTGTCACTGGGCACACCCCTTCTGGGGCTCACTCTGCTATTCCCCCCACAGGGGACGCCGGTCCCCAGACATCCACTTTGCTCTCTCTCTTTTCTGGAAGGTCATCTTCACAGCAAAGCCCTCCTTGCCCACCTTACCTAAATCCCCAAACCCTCCCAGCTTTCCCCAGCACTGCAACGCTCTAGTTTTCCTCCTCAGCACCTACCGTGCCTACTGTGAATGTTTCTTATTTGTCTTGTTTATGGTCTATAATCCCCATTAGATTCATTGGAAGGACTGACACTGAAGCTCCAATACTTGGGCCACCTGATGCAAAGAGCCGACTCATTAGAAAAGACCCTGATGCTAGGAAAGAGGAGGGCAGGGGGAGAAGGGACAACAGAGGATGAGATGGCTGGACGGCATCACCAATTCAGTGGACATGAGTTTGAGCAAGCTCCAGGAGATAGGGAAGGACAGGGAAGCCTAGCGTGCCGCAGTCCATGGGGTCACAGAGAGTCAGACACGACTGAGCGACTGAGCAGCGATCCTTATTAGAGCATCCGCTGTCCCTCCCACACCTGGCACAGAAGGGAACACACTGACAGCTGCTGAAGAAACAAAGGCCTGAGCGATTCCCAGGCATGCTTTCTGTCGCCAATTCCGGGCATTTCCTATTGCAGAGCGTCCCTGCCCTCCACCCCAACCTAGCTGCAGCCCCGGCCAGCCCCCTGCCTGCGTGCCTGCTCTGGCCTCCTCACTGGCCCCTCACCACCTCCCACCCCATCCAGAACAAGGCCACAGGGCCAGACACTGACCCTTGGGTGATTTGACCAGACCCACCCAGCCCAGCCCTGAGCTGATTCACCTGAGGACACTTCCTGGCACAGATGGAAGCCTTTCTGATCTGTCTGCACCTCCCCAGCTCCTGAGAGGGGACGTGTGTGACACTGAGTGGCCCCTAAACCCTGTAACCAGTGGCCTCACTGTGACGAGTGCACTCTGGCCCGCCATCCCAGCCAGCCAGGGTGCCCAGCCCTGCTAGAAATCCTGAGAGCCCTTCCACGGCGCCCCCCTTAAAGTGGCAGCCCCTCAGCCAGTCCGCTCACACGGCGCCCAGCCAGGATCTCCTCCTCCTCTTCGGGGCTCAGCTCCTTTGCTTCTTTTGTCCTCTTGGCCTAGATTTCCCCTTCACAGCTGGCCAACTCCAACTTCGGGTCACAATCAGATGCCACCTCTTCCAGGAAGGCTTCCAGCCTAGGCAGCACCAGTCCTGGCACTCCTGCCACACGTGGCACGGAGGTCACTGACCCCCAGGCGTCAGAGAATGTTTAAGGGAGATGGGAATCAGCCCGAAATGTCGCCAGGTAGCAGGAGCAGAGCCCCGCTTCCCGGACTGCCTGGGTTGGTGGGGTCAGACAGGAGAAAGCAGGACTCGGAAACCAATCCCTTGCAAACACACAGCCGCGACGCAACAGGGACGCTGCCACGCATGGCCAGCAGAGGGCGCCCCTGGCCGCAGTCTCTGATGAAGACTTTACTAAGAAACTTGTTTCCCTCTTATACAGACAGGGAAACTGAGGCCCCAAGAGGGGCCGCAGCATCCCAGAGAGTGAGAGGTGCCAGTCCTGAGGCCTCCCCTCCGTGTGCCTTCTGGTGTCCCCTGCCCACCTGCCCACTAAGGCCTGCCAACCCTCGGGCCTCCCCCGACCCCAGTTCTTGCTCCCTCTCCCGCTAGCCCTGAGGCCCGGGCTCAGCCTCTAGCTGGAGGGCAGGCAGTGACCGAGGCAGAGGGACCTGGGGGTCCAGGGGGAAAGCTGGAGAGCTCTGGGAGCCCGCTAGTGCAGGCGCATCACCGCTGTGCCAAAGTGCCAGGAAAGGCCTTGCTGCTCCCTGAGGACCCCGGCTGGGTGCCTGTCCCACTCAGAGCCCTGGGACATTGCCCGGCAGAGTCCAGCTCAGCCCTGGACCTGCGGAAACCAGGGTGTACACACAGGTGGTGGCCTTGTGAGCACAGGCGCTGTGTGTGTGTGTGTGTGTGTGTGTGTGTGTGTGTGTGTGTGAACAGTGTGATGCAGCACATACTTTGAGAATGAGCACATCACAAGCTGGTTGCTGAATGAATAAAGGCAGGGACACTGAAGGAGCCGTACCCCCCAGACCCCGGGGTCCAGGCAGCAGCAGTGACCGTGTCAGGCGCCTGCCTCAGGAGCCCCATCCACACAGCCCACCTGGGCATGGCACGGGGGCTCCTCAAAGAAAGCAGAAAAGGCGCTGAGCTCCACGAACTGAAGTACAGATGAGATTCAGATAACACAAAGTGAAGCACTTGGGAAATAAAAATGTGAGACAAATAAAATTCAAAAGAAAGACTGAAAGATAAAGTCAAGGAAACAGCCCAGAAAGTAGGGGGAAAAGAAACGGAAACTAAGAGTCGGGGAAGAAAAAAATTCAGAGTTGGGGCGAGAGGTTCAGTGTCTGAATGACAGCAACTGCAGGGGAAAAGAACAGGAGAGTACGGGTGAGGAAATAATGAGAAACGAGAAGCGGAACTGAAGACTGAGGATTGGATGGCTTCCACAACATAAAGAAAGATCAACATCTTGGTGAAACTGCAAAAAAACACCAGGAGAAACCACAAGACACTAAAAGCTTGTGGGAGAGACCCACACGGCAAACGAGCTGCAGATTGGCCTCCAGCTTCTCAGCGGCAGCAGTGGAAACAAGCGAGAACGGAGCAAAGTGTCCAAAACTCCGAGGAAAGACAACTCCCTATTTGGATTGTACGGGTGAGGAAATAATGAGAAACGAGAAGCGGAACTGAAGACTGAGGATTGGATGGCTTCCACAACATAAAGAAAGATCAACATCTTGGTGAAACTGCAAAAAAACACCAGGAGAAACCACAAGACACTAAAAGCTTGTGGGAGAGACCCACACGGCAAACGAGCTGCAGATTGGCCTCCAGCTTCTCAGCGGCAGCAGTGGAAACAAGCGAGAACGGAGCAAAGTGTCCAAAACTCCGAGGAAAGAGAACTCCCTATCTGGATTTCTAAACCCAGCCAAACTATCGACTGGGCGGTAAAGTAGACTAAAGACCCCTCCCCCCCAAAAAGTAGACTAAAAACAAAAAAACTCGATTTTCCCCTTTCTCCAACTTCCCGGCAGATGGACTCCCCCACAAATAAGCAACTAAACTAAGGATAAAGGGAACATGGGATCAGAGAAACAGGACCCCAACCCAGGAAAGAGATAAAAGGCATTTCCAGGATGGTGAACAGAGGTTTACAGGTGTCAGTTGAGTCATGAGGATCCAGACTGAAGCAGGCATTTAGAGCAATCTACAAGAAGGCCTTAAGAAAAGGGAGCGGGGAGGGGAATAAATTATGTAATGTATTTGGACACATTTAGGAAAGATTTGGGGCTTCCCTGGTGGTGCAGAGATTAAAGCGTCTGCCTGCAATGTGAGAGACCTGGGCTCGATCCCTGGGTCAGGAAGATCCCCTGGAGAAGGAAATGGCAGCCCACTCCAGTATTCTTCCCTGGAGAATGCCATGGACAGAGGAGCTTGGTGGGCTACAGTCCACGGGTCACAAAGAGTTGGACAGGACTGAGCGACTTCACCTTCAGGAAAGATTTAAACTTTCATCACAGAGGATGGAGTTAGTCACTATTGCATAGAAAACTATGCAAATTTTTTAAATGAGGAAATAATAATAAAACAAGGCCATTATTTTTTAATTAAAAAGCTGTAGCAGAAAGGAATGGTGACATTGTATGCTAACCTGGGGACTTCCCAGGTGGTTCAGTGGTAAAGAACCCACCTGCCAAGTAGAGACAAGGGTTTGATCCCTGGGTTAGGACAATCTCCTGGAGAAGGAAATGGTAACCCACCCCCATATTCTTGCTGGGAAATCCCACAGACAGAGGAGCCTGGCACGGTACATACCATGGAGTCACAGCGAGTCAGACACGAATGAGTGACTAGGCAACAACATGCTTACTTGGGAGAGAATATATAGGGCAGGAGGCTCCTGCTTTTTCCTAACAAGCTTTATACTGATAATTATTATTTGACTTTTTAAATTATGTAAAGGTTTTAATTATATAAAGGTTCATTTTTAATTTAGAAATGTAAATGAAAGTGAAAACACACTTCTGAACAACTCTAGAGGAAAACCCTGATGGAAACTACACGGAAAGCAATGGAGGGCTTTCTATCACCACCCGTGGGCTGAGGCCAAAGGGACATCAAAGAAACTTAAATCCTTATCTGAATGTGTCCAAAACAAGGAAGGTGTTTGCCTGGTGGTCCCGGGGTTAAGGCTCCATGTTCTCAATGCAGGCGGCACGGGTCTGGTCCCTGCTCAGTTACCTTAGATGCCGCATGCGGCGCTGCACGGCCAAAGAAACAGAGGAAAGCTTTTGCAAAACGGCCAAGCGTCACCTCGCCCATGGCATGCCACTTGGGCCTGTATGCTGGGGTGTCCTCCCCAGGCGCTCTTCAGGCATGGCGGAGATTTAGCCCAGAGCTAAAGAAAGGCTGAATCTTGGAGGGAGGATGACCAAGCGCCGGAGAGTCCCCTCTCCCAGGACTGAGCTGGCTCTGCCACTTAGACAACCCCACCCCCAAGGAGCTACTCCGGGGGTGGCCGTGTCTCACACATTTCTGCTGAGGTCAGGCCCTCGGGGAAGCTGTGTGTGTGTGTGATGACCTACATGTGCATTTAGGTTGTCTGTGATGGAGTCCTCCAGGCTCCAGCCTGAGCCGGCAGAATCCAGCATCGAGGTGGTCAGCAGGAGGAGGCCAGAAGAGATGGGGCTCCCGGTGAGGGCTGGCTGGAGACCGCTGGGGTGTGTCTGAAATAGCCTGTCATCCCTCAGGGACAGCCAGAAGCATTTCTGGGAAAGGACTGTGGCAGAGTGTCAGCAGCTGCAGGGGGAGATTTGAGCTGGTGTTCTTGGGGTAACCAGAGGAGGGGGTGATTTTGAGTCAAGATAAAGCATCAGGGACCAGATTCATGCCTCCACAAGAAACATCCTAAATGGGAGAAAATAAATGAAACAGCAGTTCACAGGACATCTAGTCTCAGGCCCGCCAGGGCAGGGATCCCTGGACCTGCACTAGCCCCGCCCACTGCCCAGCAAGGGCTGCCTGGCATCTGCCCAGGAAGAAGGCACCGGAGGAGCTCCCAGGCATCACTGGAAAGAGGGGTCCTGTCGGAAGCCTGAGGGAGTCAAGGGTACAGGGCAGAGTCTCGGGGAGGAGAGCTGCCAGATCTCCACGGCCCTGGTGGGCAACGGAGACCCCGAGCCTCTAGCCAAGAGCCCGTCACTGTGTGCAAGAAAGGACGCCCCAAAGCCTGGGACGCAGCCACCAGGAAGGAGGGAGAGGAAAGGCACCCTCGCTCCCAGCCATAGCAGGGCACGTGCGAATCGTGTCCACGGCAGCGTCGCTCACCGCGGCCAGGAGGAACAGATCAGCAGCTGTGGTCCAGTCACACAGTGGAACCTTGTGTGTGTGTGTGTCTGTGTGTGTGTGTGTGTGTGTGTGCGCATGTGTGTGCGCACATGCACGCGTGCCCAGTTGCTCAGTCATGTTGGACCCTTTGCAACCCCTGGACTGTCGCCCGCCAGTCCATGGAATTTTCCAGGCGAGAATACTGGAGTGGGTTGCCACGCCCTCCTCCAGGAGGTCTTCCAGACCCAGGGGTTGAACCCATGTCTCTTGCATCTCCTGCATTGGCAGGTGGATTCTTTCCCATTTTGCCACAGGGGAAGCCCCAGAGGAACATTGTTCAGCCTTAAAAAAATGAAGGACATTCTGGCACCTGCCACGATACGGACGAACCTCAAGGACTTCTGTTCAGTGGAATAAGCCAGTCGCAGAAGACGGGAATGCCACACAGTTCCGCTCGTTTGGGGTCACTGTCTTAGTTCTTACAGACAGAAAGAAGACTGGTAGCACTGAGGGCTGGGAGGACGGGAGAGAGGACACTGTTGCTTGACGGAGACAGAGTCTCAGCGTTACAAGATGAAAAAGTTCTGGAGGTGGATGACAGTGACGGTTCCACAGTCGTGTGAAGGTACTTAATCCCACAGAACTGTAAGTTTAAAACATGGTTAAAAGAATAAACTTTATTTATTGTATATTTTCCCATAATTTTAAAAAAACTCTTTTAGATATGCTGGGAGTGGTGTGTGTTCCCATCAAGCAGAAGGACCAGCCTCAGTCACTTGCAAGCCGTGCGGGCGAGGACTCACAAGCGGGCTGCTTCACCGCCGGGGAGACAGAACAAGCGCTTAACGGATCCTGCCTACAAAACTGAAAGCGACACTCGGAAGAGTCAAAACTCTCTGCTCGTAGCTCAACTGCACCCAAACAGGGCTCGCAATGTTTGCAAGTTACAAATCTACCCGGCACCCGACCCTGAAAGCCACGATGCTGGCAGCCAATCAAAAATGACCAGGCATGAAAAGAAATAGAAAACTATAAAATGAGGAGAAAAATCAGTCAGTAGGAACAGGCCCAGAGAGCCCTCCTGCACTGTCGATGGAAGTAACCGATGCAGCCGCTGCGGAGTTTCTTTAAAAGACTAAAACTAAAGCTACTGGGTTGGCCGAAAAGTTCATCTGGGTTTTTCTGTAACGTCTCACGAACGGACTTTTGGCCAACCCAGTATCATACGCTCCCGCAATCCCACGCCTGGGCATACACCCAGAAAAGGCAAAAACTCTAACTTGAAAAGATACACGCACCCCAGAGTTCATAGAAGTCTATTCACAGGAGCCAAGACGTGGAGGCAACGTGCCTATCGGCGAACGGCGGATTAAGGAAGTGTATGTGTGTGTGTGTGTGTGTGTGTGTGTGTGTGCGCGTGCGCGTGTGTGTGTGTGTGTGTGTTATACGTAATATATAAAAAGGGGTATATAAAGGGGTATATAAAGGGATGTATAAAGAGTGGCGTTTGCAGCAACATAGATGGGCCTAGAGATTATCGTACTAAGTGAAGTAAGTCAGACAGAGATAAATATTATGTATCACGTAAATATGGTATCCAAAATCTTAAATCTGAAAAAAATAATACAAATTACCTTATTTAGAAAGCAGAAACAGACTCACAGACATAGAAAACAAACTCATGGTTATCAAAGGAGAAAGGGGGGATAAACTAGAAGCGCGGGATTAACAGATATATTCTGTACAGAACAGATAAACAAGGATTTACTGCATGGTACAGGGCACTATATTTAATATCTCTTGTAATAACCTGTGTATAATGCAAAAGAATCTGGAAAAGAATATATATATATAAACTGAATCACTTTACTGTACACCTGAAACTAACACAATACTGCAAGTCAACTACACTTCACAAATAAATCTCCAGTATTGCAGGCAGATTCTTTACCATCTGAGCCACCGGGGAAGCCCAATAAATGCCACACATAAAGAAACAGACTCAGAAATGATGCAGATGATAAAATCAGCTGACAAGAACTTCGAGACTACTTTTGTGGCTTTATTCCAGTGTGTCCAAGAAGACCTAGGGATGCCTGAGCGCATCAAGCAGCAATGTGGACACTGGTGAACAGAGCCCAGCAAACTGCCCAGACGGAACACCTGACGTCCAGGGCGACAGATGTTAAAAAGCAGAGACGTTGCTTTGCCAACGAAGGTCTGTCTTATCAAAGCTATGACTTTTCCAGTGGTCATGTATGGATGTGAGGTTGGACCATAAAGAAAGCTGAGTGCTGAAGAATGGATGCTTTTGAACTCTGGTGCTGGAGAAGACTCTTGAGAGTCCCTTGGACAGCAAGATATCAAACCAGTCAAACCTCAAGCAAATCAGTCCTGATTGTTCATTGGAAGGACTGAGGCTGAAGCTGAAACTCCAATACTTTGGCCACCTGATGCGAAGAGCTGGCTCACCGGAAAAGACCCTGATGCTGGGAAAGATTGAAGGCAGGAGGAGAAGGGGAGGACAGAGGATGAGATGGTTGGACGGCATCACCGAGTCAATGGGCATGAGTCTGAGCAAGCTCCGGAGATGGTGATGGACAGGGAGGCCTGGCACGCTGCAGTTGATGGGGTCGCAGAGTCAGACACGATTGAACGACTGAACTAAGATGACAATTACACTGATGGAATTAATAGCTAACCGGACGCTGCAGAAGAAACAGTTATTTAGCTAGAAATAGAAACTATCCAAAATGAAACAGAAAATAAGCCTGAACAACGAGCAGAACGTCAGGTGGCTTTGGATCTTCCGAAACACGGCTGAATAGACGCCACCTTAAGAAGCTAGAAAAGCAGAGCAAACAAAGCCTGAAGCAAACAGAAGACGGGACCAAGCGGCTTCCTCGAGACGATCAGTAAAAACAGCAAACCTCGAGCAGGCTGAGAGGACGCAAACCGTCGGTATTAAGGAGTGAGGGGGGCGCCTCCCTGCTGTTCCAGTGGTTAAGACTCTGAACTTCCACTCCAGAGGGCTGGGGTTCGATCCCCGGTCAGAGAACTAAGATCTCACATGCCATGAGGCATGGCCCAAAAATAAATTTAAAAAAACAAAACTGAAAAGAAGGGAAGACGGAGCTTTGCTACAGATTCTACAGCTGCCAAAAGAACAATAATGGAGCGTCACACCTAACTTTACACCAAAAAGTCTGACAACTTAGATTAAATAAGCAGATTTCTTGAAAGATACAAACTGATAAAACTCACTCCAGAAGAAACAGAAAACCTGAATAGTCTTATCTCCGTTAAAGATACTGCATTTGCATTTGAAAACCGTCCAAGAAAGAAAACGTCAGAGCAGGGCAGGGGTGAGGGAGGGGGCTTAGGGCTGTTGGGGAAGGGAGGAAGGAATTGCCAAGCTAACCCCATTGGGTGGTTATCTTGATGAGGGTGAGGGTTTCACGGATGTAAGCATACGGCAGAAGTCATCTAAACACCTGTTGCACTTTTTCTATACCTTAAGTATACCTCTAAAAACTGGAAAAGTGAAGGAGAGGGTGATTCCCAACTAGAGGGCTCGAATAAAGCTCACTTGAACACATGCCCCATCCGTGCCCCCCGCAGCCTCTACAGACCCCAGCAGGTGCTCTGACAGCCTGTCACAGCGGCCCCTGAGTCCTCCCAGAGTGGACATTCACCAAGTCCCCGAGCGTGTGAAGAGTGTCCCTCCCCCGCTATGAAGGTTCTCAACCTCAGAGGCACTTGGAGTTAGACTCCTGCAGTCTGGTGGGGCCCCCAGGAGGTTGCCAGGGCAGTAGGGATGCTGGGCACAGAGGGGCTAACAGGCTGTGCCTGCTCTGGGCTCTTGCTGCCCTGGGATTAGAGGCTCCGGACATCGCCAAATGCCACAGGTCATGGGGTCTGTCTCTGCTCACTTCTTTCTCTCGCTGAGATCTACCACTTAAGCCAGTGATCCTCAGCCTTGGGCCGGGATCAGGATCGGCTGGGGGCTTGGCCAGGGTGACGTGAGGTGCCCACCCCGCCCCTCTGAGCCTGGTCTGGGGGTCTTCGCCAGCCCTCCTGACAGCCACACGGCAACCTGGAGAACCACTCACTCAGAAGACCGGTTTCGCTACTTTAATAGACACCAAAAGAACTGCAGCTTTAAAAAGACAAAGGTTAACTTTTTTGTGGGAAAGAAAAGTTGACACGTGGTCCAAGGACCCAGGGCAGTGAGTCCCCCGAGCCGGTCCAGGGTAGGGTGATCAGGTCCCAGTTTGCCCAGGACAAAGAGGGTTCCCAGAACATGAGATTTCTAGTGTTAAAACTGGACAGTCCCAGGCAAACCTTGCCAGGTTGGCCAGCCTCATCTAGGATGCTCTGCTCTGGCCCAGGGGGGTCCTGCTTGCAAGGCCAGGGTGGGCTCAGAACCATGGAGGGCTGGTTCCACTGGAAGTGGGGAAAAGTAGGGGCAGGCCAGAGCACCCCACTAGCAGCTCCGGGGGCCACGTGTGCAGCCAGGGGTTTCCACTGTAAAGAAAATGGGTCCTGGGGACCCTGAGCACCGCCCACCAGAGACAGCACCACCCGCCGAGAGGAGAGGCTGCCCCGGGCGAGGGGTGGGGGACCGTCTGTCAGCAAGGACGGTCAGCAAGGCTTGTCGAGGAGGAGGAGCTGCCCATCCTCAGGAAGCCCAGTGGCTGAGGGGCCTGCGATGAGACCCACCCCACTGCCGCCTGCACCCTCCCCCAGCGGCTCCCCCCACATATCGGTCCTGGGATGAGGTCTAACTGGCCAGCATCAGCGCTCGGGGCACGGCCCCTCCAGCAAGCCCCTGCGAGGTGGGCACCAGCACCCCCCGCTGCAAGAAGAAACGGGCTCCCTGAGGGGAGGAGGGCGTGCCAGGGCCCCTTCCTCATGGACAGCAGGGCTGAGACCTGCTGTACAGCTACAGGCTGCACATGGCCAACTCTCAGTCTGGGCTGGGATGCAGGGCACAGCAGAGGAGGGGCCCCCATCACTTCGGCCCCTAGGCCCCCTGAGCTTGCCCCTCCCTGGAACAGGAGCCCGACCAGGCTGGGCATGGCAGCCGCCGGCCAGGGGGCCAGGAAGGGGTGAGCTGGAAGCACCCAAAACTGGGCCCCAAGACCAAGTCCTCTCCCCAGCCTGCTCCCCGAGGCGGCAGAAAGTGGGTCAGGGGGACAGGGGAAGGTTTCAGGAGGTGGCCCTTCTCCCCGCTCCCCCCCAAGAGAGGGGCTGGATGAGAGACCACAGTCTCTGAGGCAAGGGGAGGCTGGCAGCCAGGCCCAGGGGGACTGTCCCCCTTCCTCCTCCTCGGGTTGGAAGGAAGATGGGGAGGCTGAGATGAGTGAGCAGCGGGGGAGAGAGGACGGCTGGACACGGGGACGCTTTAGGACAAAAGTTTATTGCCATCAATATGCGATGCATACATGTTCACGCTGTACAAAATGCTGCCAAGCCACGGACTGGGGAAGCCGCTGGCCCCCTCGCCTGAGCCCCACTGAGGGGGCCTGTCCCTGGGCTGCTGGGGGGTGCGTGGACCGCCCAGGAGCATGGTGGAAGGAAACCACCGCAGAGCGGCGCTGGCGGCCCAAACCCTCTGGGCCCTTCTGAGCCAGGGGCACCTGGCCCAGCCCTCCGGCGGCTGCAATGGGGGGTGGAGGCTCCTGGGCAAAAGAGGGAAGGCGCCCTGGGCAGGTGGACACGCCTCCAGGGAACACGGCCCCCTCCCCCAGGCCTCCGAGGGGTCCACCGCAGGGGCTGGGGCCGCATCCTTCACAGCCCACTCTCTCCCTCTGCACCGCCTCTCTGGTCCACCGCCCCCCAGCCACCTCCAGACTAATGAGCCGTGACTGGCCTGAAAGCTACCTGGCAGCTCCGTGCGCCGCTGGCCTCAAACCCAGGCCCGTGGGACCCAGCAGCCAGGCCGCCCTGCTGCGTTTCCCCTCCAAGGGGGCCGGGAGGCAGGAACCTTTCCTCCCCAGAGGGTGTGGCCAGACCCGGGCCAGGCAGGCTCCGGAGCTGGTCGGTCATCCTGGGGAGGAGCAGCGTCGTCCTTGGTGCGAGATGGGAATGGACGGCCCTTCCCTGAGTCCCTCCCAGCGCCCCCGCCCCCGGGGATCACAGGCAGCGCTCCCGGGCCCCACTGCAGAGCGGAGCCTGAAGCCTCGGGGATGACGCTCTGGCCCGGCAGTGGCCCGGCAGGCTGGCCCACAGAGTCCCCGGGCCTGACCCCTACCTGGGGCGCGGGCTCCCAGCTTCCCCCCAACCCCAGCGCGTCCGAGTTCTTCGGCGGGGTCCTTCATTCATTCCTCTCTCGGCCCCTGCGCTCGCCCCCCACGGCACCCCGCGAAACGAAGGCTCTAGCTCTCCCCTTGCGAGCCCACGACCCTCTGTCCCCAGCCCGAGGGCGCGGCCGCCGCACGACCAACTCCCGGGAGGCCCGAGGCGAGGAGCGCGCCTCCATCCCGCGGGGCCACCGCCAGGGCCGCGCTGGGAAGCCGGCGGAGTTTCGAGAGGGTGGGAGCCCCCGGGGCACCGGCGGGCGGTGGTGGCGTCTCTGCACCGGCAACGCGCCAGGAGCGTGGGCCTGGCGCGCCCCGCACCCGAGCCCATCCCGGCCGTCCCCTGCGCTCGGCGCCGCCGCGCCCGGCGGCCTCCCGCGGCTGTCGGCCCGGGCCCGGCCTCGGGGTGTGCGGGGCGCCGCGCGCGGCGCGCAGGGAACGGCCGGCCCGAGGTGCGCGCACCGGGTCCGCGGGCTCCTCCTCAGCGGTCCCGGCGCGGCGGTGCGCAAGCCGGCGCTCCCGGGCCGCTCGTGGGGCGCCCCGTCGTTGTCGCCGGCGCCAGGCCCGCCGGGTCTAGTGGTCCTAAACATTTCACAATTGCGCTACAGAACTGTTGAACTGTTAAGAACCACTGGACCCAGCGCGCGATCCTCGTCCGCCGCGCTCTGTGGAGAGGAGCCCCGCCGCCCCGGAGCTCGGTCCCGAGCCACCACCTGCCGGCGAGCGCGGCCGCCGGACCCAGCCCCGCCCGCCCGCGGCCGCCGAGCCCCGCGAGCCCAGCCGTGCCGGCGGCGCGCCCCCTCCGCGAAGCCCGGCGGTGCGTCCGTGTGGCGGCGGCCAGCGCCGCGGCGCCTCTTAAGCGGGGCAGCCGCCCTCCCCCGCCGTCGGAATGCGTGCGCGCCGCGCCGGCCCGACCGGTTTTTCCGGGCGGGGCGGCTCCTGGGCCCGCAGGTCGCGCTGCCGGTCGTCCGCGGCGCGGGTACCTGCTCGGCGCGCCCACGCGGGGGAGGCCCTGACTCACCGGCCTCCCGGCCCCGCCCGGCGCCCCCGCCTCCAGCGCCCGGCCTGGCGCCCCGGCTTTCCTGGGGTCCGCTCTCCGCCCGGGCCGGTGGGGGATGCGGGTGGGCCACAGCGGCACCGTCCTGCCTGGGACCCGGGGCGCCGGCTCACGGCGGGGAGACCCTGGCCCGAGCTGGCGCCCAGGTGAGGACCGGAGCCGCCAGAAGTCCGGCCAGCTCGGCTCGTGGGTGGCGGGAGGGCCGGGCTGGACACGCCCATCGGTGTCCCTCTCACTTCAAAGGGCGCGTCGTGGGAGGGGGCGGAGGGGAACGAAAGGAAAGTGAAACTAGAGGGCGGGCGAGGACGCGAGGGCAGGTTTCTGGT